>OMNN01031148.1:0-19292 GCA_900302755.1 Chromis chromis | reverse complement strand
TAAAGCAACGGAAACGGTCCCCTCCCCAACCCCAACCTCACACAACCAACACACACACACACACACACACACACACACACACACACACACACACACACACACACACACACACACACACACACAGACAAATAAGCACCCATACTGTATCTTGAGGAAATAACAACACATGCTGAAGTGATAAATCCACTAAACACACACACACACTGATATGCAGAATCATACAGAAACACATGACAAACAGGAAGAGGCACACCAACAGCGCCATCACGGCTTAAAAAAGCAACACACTCATGCACAGAGGGACTGTCCACTGACTCAAACACTTCTCTGGTACCAGCTGAATCAACTTTCCACTCCACTGATTGTTTTTGTTTCCGTTCCACAGCAACCAATCTCACACATAACTGCTGTGACTGTATCAGACTTTTTGTTTCTGGGTTAGTAAGACAGTTTCATTTTGAATGCTGATCTAATATTAGGCAATAAGCTCAGAATATTTTCACTTTAGCATTAAGGGTGGCTGTCATTTGAGACATGGTGCTTTTAGGACACCTTATAGTACTGATCCCCTTTCCTACTATCTTAAGTACATTTTGCAGTCAAACCAATAATAATGGCAAAACATCTCCGATATTAACAAAAATAAAATCTAAAATTGACAAAACCTTTTCTAAACCAAGAAGTTCTATAATGTTCTCAAAACTAAGTGCTACAGACTAGAGCCCAACTGATATATCACTCAGCCGAATCTATTGGCCAATATTGGCTTATCATGGACATGTATGTATGTTGTTCAATATGGGCAAATGTGAAAACAATGCAGAAAAAGATACTTGGGATAACTTAGAAATTGTGTCATCGCATGTATAGTTTGTTGTCTCCAATCCAAATAGTTTTAATATTCTTTTTTGGTATCGGTCCCCAAAATCCAGTATCAGTCTGGCTTTACTGCCGTCAGTTGTCACTGTTTTCAATCAGTATCATAACAGTGTTGAGTTTCCATAAACAGCTCGAATCTCTCGATGCCATTTGAAATTCTGGGAGGTCCCAAGCTGATCCCAGAACTAGGTTTGGTCTTGATCCAGGCAATTTTTTTGATATATTGTGAAAGGCAATATAATAAACAAATCTGTCAAGTCTGTTTCCACTTACCAGAAGATCTCTTTTTTTCCCATTTAACTCTTACAAAACAATCAAAAACTCCTGAAGACAGCTTTCAAACCAATTGACTGTACCTTCAACTGTACTTCCTATTTCCTGCTGTCTGTCTCCGTCAGTCTGTCCGACTCTGCTGCTGATCTCTACCTCTAACCTCCTTTCATTCACAACCATCCCCCAGCCGTTCCCGCTCTGTCTGCCTGTTTATAATTATGTCTCTAGCCTCCATCCTCTCATTTATCATTCAGTTCGATTAAATAATTAACAGCTTCCAGCCATCAGAGGGTGACCCAGGAAAGACACCAAGCACTGGTCCCCCAAATTACAGTCTATTCCCCCAAACAGCTCAGAGAGTCTCTCACATGCAACCGCAAACAGACCGAAATCCTCCAATCAGTCTTGAGTTTTAGCGGTTTTGGAGAGAAAATGATGCTAGTTTTATCATCATTGACTAGTAATTGATCTTATGCTGTGACAGCATCGGATAGTTTCTCATAGCCTGACATGTTTCCATTAAAATCATGCAAAGGCCTGGTCAGTAGTAAACACTAAATCAATGTTCCTGATATATATCTAATAAAATGTAGCTACAAAACACAATGCTAATTTATCACGTTCAGAACCTTTTTCATCTCAGTTCTCTTATCTCACCTAATATTAGGAATATAAACACATTTAAAAATAATAATCTTACTGTAGTTAGATTAACTACAACTTTGGCCATAACATTGCTTCCTATGGTAGTTGCAGTACAATCCCGGATCAGGAATTTACTTTTTCTTTTTGCACATTTTTTTTGGCATATGATTAGGGCTGCAGGATTACAACCAAAATGATAATCAAGATTATTTCAATCAATATTTATCAGAATTATTCATTGGTTTTAGCGATGGCTTTCACTTCTATGTTGTGCTACATTCCTGCTAATGTAAAAATATACACCAAAATAAGACTTTCATCTGAATTAAGATCATCTCCTACAAGTAAAATATGAATATACCCCACTTAGTAAATGTCCATTGACACTACAATTTACCACTGTTCCTTAAATGCCTCACATGTAGGCTACGCTAGATGCTAACCGTGCACAGAGAAGCCTCTAGTCTCGGCTCAGTTACTGCAGCATAGCAACTCAGACAGGTGTGTGACCAAAAATTATTTTGAAAAGACTGAAATAAGGCGTTCCAATGTCAGATTTATCCAAGATATTTTATCTACATGGACTTTGTATGAGTGGCGCATTTTTAACATCAGTATCACAGCTGATCATGTTCATTTGATTGTGAAAAGCTAAACGTGATTATGATGATCACTGTGAAACCTTACATACAATTTAAATCTATATTTTTGCAAAGCTAATTAGAAATACTTCTAATGAGATAGATGACTAACAGTTACTAATAGCAGAGACCCAAAAGCCTAACAAAATAAAAGAAAAAGAAAAAAGAAAAATACAGGGTCACTGATTTATTGCTCGTGCAAAGTGGAAGAACTTTAATGCAGGGGGATGACAAAGTTAGCATCGTGGCAACACATCATTTTTACAATTTATATTTTGAACTATTTTCAGTGAATAAAGTTTGTATAAACTCAGCTGTGCATTAAATAAGCAAACTGGGGCTCTTTGTCTCAGCCTGATTCATTATTTCCCAGGACACACTGTGATGTTTTTTGGCGTTGACATGGGTGAACAGGGAGTTTTCTTTTAAGCGCTCTGGAAGTTTTGATGTTGGAAAGACAATGACCAGCACAAATCTTTCTCTCTTCATCTTTCCGGCAGCCCGGCTGCATACGAAGTAGCAATTAGTATCTGTTAGACTGTATAAACACAGACTTGTCCTTTGTTTCCTAAACCCCTTCACCTACATGCACACCCACACACACACAACGTGCATCACCGCAAAGGAACACACTGAAACACACTCTCTTCTTGTTTCTGCAGCCGCTCTGTCAGCTTCAGTCACTGCTGCCTTGTTACACTTCACAGAGCCCACACATGTCCGCTGAAGCACACAAGCATGTGATCACAAACTCACACACATACACACACACCATCTCAGGGCTGTATTATTGTTGGGGTTTTGCCTGCGACTTGGATGTAGTTAGAAAAGGCTTGTTTGGCTGTTCAGCTCTGTTTCATACAGTCCCTCAAAATATAATCACAAAAACACAACAGACACTGATTTGATTCCAGCAGAGGAAAGTCTTTTCTATGTTCACAGAACGAGCTGCCCTGTTCAACCACAAGCTTCATCGCAGCGGTGAATGTGGAGACTGGAAACCTCCTGCTCTCAAAGTCCTGACACAACCCTCATCAGAGCAGAGTGCAGCTAAACTATCTCTGCACGCTGCAGCACTCACACTCACAATGCCTACGGTTCTCACATCGTGACATGCTAATTTACAGACTTCCAAGGGTCTGAGCTCTTTCCGTACGGAGAGGATAACCAGCGGCAGCCGCCATACAAGACATCTGTGAAGAGATACTAACTGTCAGCATCACTTCCATTATAGACACGTACAAACATAAAGCAGAGAGAAACATGTTAGTAGGGAACAAATTTTGCCCTCTACTCAGTAGAACATGATTGAAACCATATCCAAATCAGTTTTAACAGCTTTATCTCTAATCTCTAATTTCCTGTTGAAAATCAAGGTTTCTACAGACTGTACAACTGCAGACAATGGAGACAATTTTAAAGATTATTTTCTGGCATTTTGCCCTTAACCCTCAGAACTCCAAAGCCTGCATTGAAAAGCATTTTATCTTTAAAAGACTGCCAGAAATACACCATTGATTTGTGCCAGAAACTGTAAAAATCGTGGAACTTTCATCTTTCACAGCTCTTGAAGTAATCGTGTTTGACGTGTTGTAAAATAACCGAATCTAAGCATAAAATTGTGATATTTTATCAAAATCACTTCAATCTACGTGTCTCATTTGAACATCTGCCAAAAATTTAAAAAAATCTGCTCCTCTGTGTAATAAAAAGCCATTATTGACAAACAGCCATAGTACAAAAAATTCAGACTTATTCGACTGAACTGCAGGCTGTGTCAATGCAGAGCAGAGAGGAGACAAGTATGGAAACTAATGAAAAGCATAAGTAGTAAAATACTGCAGTATAACTGCAGTATAAGGAGGCACTGTTTTTTCCAGTGTTGGTAACATCTGTTGGACCTTAGAAAATTTTGTACATGTTGATTCCATTTTTTCAGGTTTTGTTAAATAAATATTCAAAGAAATATATATATATTTTCGTTTTAAATGTTTCACATGCTTTTTATGATTTATGTTTGTACATTTATATTCATATTAATCATAATTGTGCCATAAAGGCATTTTATGAGTTCCCTCCACTTGGCCATGGTTGTGCTGTTTCCATAGAGGTGCAGGACTTTATATTGCAGTGAAAAATTAACCCACATGAGGAACAAAATGTGACAGGAGCTATGAAATGCCCAGAAACTGATTGAGGTTCAGATGGTTGAAAAAAAGAGCAGTAGAGACAAACAGGAAATGTGGGGAAATAGAGCAGGGGAATACAGTTCAGCCAGCTGGGAATAAAACTGGGGAATCACTGCTGACTGCATTTGCACCAATGGGGTATGTACATTAAGAACTATGTTATTGGGTTGCCCCTGGAGACATTTGAAAAAAAAAAAAAGTATAGAAAAAACAAATGTTCTGTTCAAAACAACTGCAGATGTATCCAGAACAGCTACATTGCCAATGAAAAAGACAACCGCTGACACTCAGCAGAGGCCACACACTCCAGTTTTTCACCCCTCCTACAAATATCCACTGTTTATCGATCCGCCTGCTGCTGATACCTCGGGGCCGGTCAATAGTGATCACACAGCCCCTCTGATACACACAGCACAGAGGAATATCACGCTGATTTATCCGGCTTCATCAGGTAAACAACACCAGGCTTTGTAACCCGTATTAACATGTTGCTACAGACTTGGGGATGACTTATTTAGGTTTTTTACGGCCTGCAGACATATTTTGGAACTGAAGAAGCATTTTGGGTTGTATGGAAAACGGTTGACTCTGAAATGACTACTTCGTCTACTTCAAAATCCAGACAGAGTAACATTTTAAAGAGAAAAAAAATCCTCTAACTAATGAATATGGGGAATTTATAAGGTTCATAAGCATTTGCTGCTACAGTCTTACTTGCGGGAGCTCATAGTGACTAATGTGAGATAATTTATGCATCTTTTAGATGGATATTGCTTAATAACTGGTGTTACTGTGACAGTAAATGCTGTTACAAATGGTCTCAAACTGTCTCATTACAGATTGAATATTGACTTTGTCCTCATATTGGAACATTGGAGCCTCACTGTGAAAATAAATAAGGTAAAGGTTGGGGCTGTGGTGTTCAGGACAATTGGTGGATTAGTTTGTCGATATGCTCTCATCTGATCAAATTCTCATCGGTGGGACAATCGCCAGTGTTAATTTTATCAGGATTAATCCATTATTTTTGGCAGGGGGAGGAACAGAACACCCCCACATTTTTAAAAGTTGAGTGCAAACTTTGCAAACAGCAGTTTACATATCACAGATCATCTAAAATCAGTAGGCTAACTCGTCTGTGTTATATCCCTCAATAGTTCTTGTGCTGGGATCACGAGTTGATATAGTTCTATTCTCAGATTTTTTCCCCCCGTGTGCAATCAATTGCTTACAGAGTAAATAATATTTAAGTCAACGAAGGTTTTCTCTGGTTGAACACAGCTCTGGTAAAGGTTCAGCTGATCAGCTCAAAAGGCCCCAAAGGCGAAAATCCTCCACAACACTGATGCAGATTTACACTTCCTTATGTTTAGACTGCGGCGTCAGCCACTGCGGTTATCCACCCACATCCAAAGCAGCAGTTAGAACAAATATTTAGCTTCAACCCTCGCTGGCTTAAAGAAGTAGACTTGTGTGTCTGCGATGGAATCAAAACTCTGAGACGGGATAGACCACCATCCAACTGCTTTAAAAAAAACAAAAAAACATACCCAATAACAATCATAGTTCATCACAACACTGGAACGAATAATTGGACCAACGCAGGCTGCGGCACATTCATCCCAACAGAAGGACAGTATCGGCTCAGTGCATCAGTCTAATCCACACTCAGTCTTCGTAAAGGTCAGTCCTCTTGAAGCTCCATTATGGTTCAAATATCAGCAGGACTCTTAAACAACCCCCACCCAACAGCAGGGGATTATTACTGGAGCTGTCCCTGCTCCAAGTCTGTCTGTGTGTAGGAGTGTGTGTGTGTGTGTGTCTGTGTGTGGGTGTGTGTGTGTGTACTGACCGTTGAAGACAGCCTGTCCCTTTGCCAGCTCTTGGTCCATTTCGATGATGTATTCCTCCTGTGTAAACCCCCTCGTGCATGGCAACGACCCCTGCTTGCTTGACAACGACCGCTCGGCCTCTCCGCCCAGAGCACCAACCTGCACAGGGAAGGAGAGGAGAGATAAAGAGGTGAATAAAAAGAATATTCCAACATTTGCTTGTATCTTACGAGTATATTTTGTTTCCCTCACAACCCTTTGAATGTGATGAACGGAAGCTCGGGTCCTGCTGGCCTTGAGAAAGCTCATTCAAAACTCCATTTGCACGCTGGGAAAAAAAAGTACCAGCAATGTTCGAATAAGTAATTAAGACAAATCCTTATTTCTTTCTTCACTGGGCTGCGGTCTTTGATATGAAGTGACTGACACCATTGGCAGTATTAAGGCTGAATATTAAAAATGGGAGACCAGAACAAGGTGAGAAGTAATTAGCACATTTAAAAAAAAATTTCCACATTTTCCTAATGGGGTTTGTTGTCTTGTCTTGCAACAGTGGAATGAAGCACAAAACATAAAAAAAATGTTGCGCATCAAAGGGAAAATAAAATCCAGTCCAGCACCAGTCCAAACCAAGAGAGCATTATTAATCACCATGAAGAGCAGCAGACAACTGGGTCAATTAATTTTGATGATAATTAGCGTCTAGACTTTTGTCTCTCCTGTTGTTTGAGCATCAGCCCAACATGAACCCCCCTCCACCTCCCGTCCCACATACACACTGACACGCACACACATATTTGTGCTTTTCTCCGCTGAAGAGCAGCACAAAAGCATCTGTTGTGGGTTGTTAGTGTGCGCGGGAGGGGGGGGGTTCTTCAGTGATTAAAGTAATGAAGCCATGCGGGGTTCTGTGATTTGCTTCCACTTAACCCAAAAACTTTAAACCCTCACGTCCGCGCTGCCCATCCCGGCATGGTTGGAGGGGGTGGGGGGCGGATTTAGCACGCCTGGCTTTCATCTCTTCCCTTTATTAGCATAAGGAAGGAGGAAGTAAACACACATAGCAAGAATCTGGTCTGAGGCTGCGTGACATTTAGAGTTCAGGCAAAAAGTGGAAGTGAGGTAAAAAAAAAAAAAAAAGTGCCCAAAAGGTCACGCCACAGCAGCAGGGTTGATTTCAGGACACTGATATATCCAACCAGGAGAGAGAGGGAATTTGCTTCAGTACGACAATACAAAATAGGACGTTTAAGTGGGCATGAACGCTTATTGTTAAGATTTAAAATAGTAGCTGATTTAATGCCTACTTAGCAGCTGCTAAATAGGCATTAAATAATGTTAAATAATGACAGTTAAAAACAGGGCTGCATTATATTGGAATAAAACGACTTTGCGATATTTTGTTTTTCTGTGCATATATTTTGTGATATGAAAAAATACATGAGCTTTCACCAGAGGACTTGAATAAGTCTACTTGGAAAGAATGAATCCATTTGGAATGATCAAGGTTATCTTGTTAAAAAGTGCATCTGCACCAAAAATAAAGAACAATTTTTAAAAAGCTGACATTTTGAAGCCATTTGGAATCTTTCTCATATGATGTGACACTGCCAAATCATCCAAAATAGTTTTTTGCTTTGGATAACATTCAGTTTTGACTTTGCACTCATCATACAGAGCTTTGTGGTGCTGACTTAAATGGTCAAACTAATTAGTGATGTTGCCTCATGTCCTAGCAACAACTACAAGACACTGCTGACAAATTGTCTTCTTTTGATCAACATCATTCTTTCTGTAAGTGAAATATTTTCCATACAAGTGACATTGTGTTTGTTTTTTAACCAAATCTCCTTGTTAAATGTTCCTCGCTCGTTTTGCAGTGCACATAAGCTGCCCGCATGTCAGCAAACTTGGTGAGTAAAATTTTTAAAACTCTGTGTATCCAAAAACCAATGAATCAGAGTAAATTATGTTCTATCTGAGAGACTTGTCCTATATATCAGTCATGGAAAATGACAGCTGTGCAAGTTTTCTTATTATATCAACCAGCAAAACAATAAAAAATACCATTCTTACATGATGTGTTTGAGTTAATTTTGCCTTACTTCACATTATGCCTCCTGCAATGTGAATACTGTGCATGAGCACTGTGTATTAAAATGATATATTGTGCATGAAAATACATGAAAATATTTAGTAATTTGAGCTCTAGTCAAATAACCAGTTAGTCAATTGACAACAATTCTGACTATAAAATGCTAAACTTTTAGTGGTTCCAGTTTGATAACTGTCAAAATAAAAGCAAATAAAACAGGGAAAAGCAAATAGCTTTACTTTATGTCATTTTAAGTTGTCTCTATCTGACCTTTTGAACTGATGGCAATTTTCATAGACCACACAATCAATGTATTTATAGAGAAAGTGGCGCTGAACGATTGGTGAAAATTATCCAGTTGTCATTGTTCTTACAGACATGGCAATTTGATTTGATTTGCAATCAAATTTTCTAAAGCCAAGCTTCAGTTCAATATTCTCTGTGCAATAGATGTAAAATGTGACGGAGCATGAAAACATGAGTCAGCATCTATAGCACGACTGTCACACAACGAGGAATACATTAATTTGTAAAACCATTGACATCACAGTTTCAACTCTGGGTCAGATGCAACTGCATAACACGCATCTTCAACTACAGGCTTTGCAAGTTATAAACTGCACTGTGTCAAATTGCAATTTCAATTTGAAATTAAGTGCTCATCCGTAGGAGCAGGCACTCAGCAGATTAATTGATAAAAACAAACTTTAGTAACAGCGCTTGTTTATTGTTTTACAAGGAAACTGTATATTGCATTAGTGAACATCAGTTATTAAGGCCTTTATGTCTCTACACATTCTGTGGGATCTCGTAAGCAATAATTACAGCCACAGTAGGTATGTCACAAGGGATGCAGACAGCAAGGATGTGGAGGAGACAGCTTTCTGAAATGACTTTCTGCTGGGTGATACTGTCATTTTGGGAATGGACGTCAAAAGAAAATGGAAAACTTAAAAGCCTCGAAGTTTACTGCAGCAAAGAGACAGGCTGCCTCCTGGTCTGGTATTCTGTATGCATGTGAAGCCTGGCTTGAAGTCCCTCTAAAAATCTGCTGAGACCCTATTAAGTTCTGCTTGGAGCGAGGAGCACTGCCAGCCTGACCTCTTTATTAGAGGCAGGGATCCCATCAGTACATGCTTTAGTAAGAGAAAAACTGCCGAACGACTGGGCATTGGCTTCGTGTGCATACTGATCTGTCGGCTAGACATTCATGACAGGAACTCTCACCTGGTTCAGATTATGTCGTCAGAGAAAAGACGATCAAATGGGCACGAAGGAAGAAAGGAATCCGGTCATACTGAGAGATAAACCCTGGACAGTTTATTTCATTTAATCAGGCTGACACTGAAGATCATGTTAGAATACTGAGTCTCTCCACTGACAAGTCGAACAACGTCTGTACTTGTGCAACACTGAAACACACAATGACCTACATGTGCTGCTATTAGAGCAGAAACTGAGCATTGTCTAATAAGCTTTTCATTTTTTAAAGAACTTTACTTGTTTATTACATAAAATGTGAGGAAAATAGAGAAAAAAATCCACCAAGCGTTCAGATTTATTGTCTGTTGATTGACTAATGGAGGTGCTGCAGAGAACCAGCATTTTTGCAGATTTTGATTCCCATCACAGCCTCTACCTACTGATTTCTATTAGAAAGGAAGAACTGTAACCTGCTGAAAGCCTGCAGGGTTTGTTTGGTTTTCCTTAACACATGGCTGGAAACACCTGGACTAATACATTACTGACTCATTGTTTCGGCAGCTATTATGTCTTTGAAACCAGAAAAAATAACTTGCTGGGAAAAAGCATTTTTGTATGCGGGGCTCACCCTGGCATTTCCAAAACTCCTTTTTAGCATTAATCACTGTCCTATCCCTAGACACCTTGCACTCACTAGCTAACATGTAAAAGTGAGAAAAGACAGCTAATAGATGTGCTACCACTAACACAGATCACAAAGTTATAGTAGATCTACAGTATTGTGAAATGAACACTAAGTACCCAATGGAGTGTGATGGATGTATCGAATGGCTGATATTACTGGTTGATATGGGCCTATCACAGATGTATCATTATCAGCATATATGTTGACCGATGCTGAAATAAAAGCTTTTTACAGAGCATAATACAGAAAAAGATTCTGGAGGTAATTTAGAAATTGTGTCATCACATAGTTTGTCCAGCAGAGTGGCTCTGTTGTTTGTAATACTCTGAACACTGTCTGCAGCACATGTAGCAGAGCAGACAGTGGTGCGGAGTCAAGCTTTGTCTTTATGGTAAGTTCCTAACTAGTTTGTGAAATACATTGCTAGAAAATTAACAAACAATGGCCCTATTGGCCCTATTTCCTGATGTTGATAATACTGGCTTGTATGAAAATACTGCTCTTTTGTTGAGTATACCAAATATTGGGCCCGACGGCCGCAGACTAGCAGGCCTCAGGAGACTTGCACAGCACCAAAGGGGGGTGTAACAGAGGAGGAAAGGGCTCCATTATCAACAGATATAATAGGCTATTTCTGAGCCAGGAAGGGAGAACACTTGGGGTTTATTCATAGAAACTAAACTTTGCATTTTCATTATGTACTTTTACAGGAGCTTGCATCTGATTCATTTCAGTGAAACTATTAAAGATTGTAAGAAACAGCTTTTGAAGTCCTATCTATCTCTGGTACATATCGCTATCGCTTTATCGCGCAGACCTAACAGGGTGCCTCGTTGGCTGCACCTCATTTGCAATAAATTGAGGTCGAGGCTACTTTATGCAAATCGCAGGCATCCAGTGAGACTCACCGGCTCTGGAAATTCCAGAAAAAACTTTTAAACTAACCGCTGTAAGACAGATTCACGGCTTATTTTTCACCTCAAATGCTTTCAGAAACACATTTTGGTGAACTATTTTCGTCCATCAGCAGACAGCCTATGTGTAAAGAGTTCATCCAATCAAGATCAGCCAGTCTTTGTTGTAGAACAGTGTAGCCTGTGTTAGTTTTCCATTGGAGAGTACCTGTCAATCATCTTAGACACTGCCTAGTCGCACGTCCATCAAGCGTCCAATGCTAAGATGCATCACGACCCCTCACCTCCAAAAATGCTCCTGCGGACATTACTTGAGTTTCTCAAAGAATCATTTCTTGCCTGAATAGCCTATATGGCAGCATAAAAGCTCACATTAGAGATGCCTGCAGTGAAAATAGACTCGTCACACATGTTTGCCTCTTTCCTCCCTGTCTCTGAGCCTATTCTTTCAAATGTACACACATTAATCACATGCAAACTACAGCAGTCAGAAGAGACACCTTTGTTAAATGATTAACCTATCTAGAAAATGTTCTGTACAGTGACAAATGGGATTCAAAACCATATTGTAGGGAGGACATTAAACACACCTGGACATCTGCTCCGACTCCTTCACTCCTCATTTGTTTGTTAATTATGTGTCTTTCTACCACAAATATAATGTATTTCAGTTAAATGCCTGCTACAACTTCAAAGTTTCCAGTGAGATGAACTTTTCAAGCTTTGCTCAGAGCAAAGTAAACCTGTGTCAGTGTAAATATAAAGCATATGATTCAAAATGAAAACAATCCTCCCTCCACGCTGCTGGGAAGGAGGTCAACAGACAGAGGGGCATTGTCAGAAGGGAGGATAGTATTTTGAGTCTCTTTGTAACTTGTGAGACAGCAGATAACATAAAACCTTGATCAACCTTCCACCAAACATTTCTTCCTCCTGCTACTAAAGGCTGAGTGGAACAGGAAGGTTTGTTATCTCCACAAAACTCTGCCTTTTGATGGTTTATCTACTAGCCTGTAAACCATGCCACGGTGATGTTTAACTAAATAATCAACCGTATCACCACACCTAACATTCATACATCCCACAACCACAGACAGCAGCGTACGGCAGCAGTACCCTCAGGTATATCATCAAAGCTTTGACGAAAAGCTACAAATTGCAGCTACGAAGTAACAAAAGTAGGCGAATCAAAGGCTTTTAGGGGATTTAAGGTAAGCCTGAGAGAGTGCTGACCCTGCTGTTTTGGGGGTAAGGCGTTGGTGATGGGTTTATTTTAGGACCTGACCTTTGACCTTTTGGCACAGCACTGTCCTCTTTATTGATTTGTGCACATGGAGGATCACCTCCTTTGTGCCTTCATTAAATTCATCTCAACCTCCATCCAACCTCTGAAGCTCACACATGACTCTGCCAGAGTTTTGGTGATTTAATACAAATGATTGTTAACACTGCTGCTGACCACTTTTCAAAAGATAATAATCTATAATTTTCTATCTTTCAGGAACCTGACCTTGTTAAATCAAATCACAGATTTCAGTGTTAGTAGTGAATAGGGGTGGCTATTTGGATATCAAAAAATATAATCCGGATACCACCACAACGACCGAATATTCGGATATTCGGGTCCAGCCCTACACAGGCAACATCACGAACATTGTATTTTTCAGTTATAGATATTGTAGCAATGCAGAATCGGTCTCAAGTAGGGGACTGTTGTGCTGCAATGCATTATGGGAGTTTGGGGCTTTATTAATGTTTTTGGTACCATGAGCAAGAAGGATAGCGGGGTGGATGGCTATCTGCCACTGTTTGAATCAGAATCAGAATCAGAAAACTTTGTGTGTCGGTGTTCTATTGTGGGTGCAAATAAAAGCACCCGCAAGGGGGCACAAAAGACTGGCTCAAGTATCTTCCTTCCATGCTGCTCGTTACATGATGTACTGTTATGACTGTCTTGTGATATAGCGATATATCGCTGTATCGCGATATATCGGTATCATGAGCCACGTATCGCGTATCATATCGTATCGTGATGTACCCTGTGATTCCCACCCCTACTAGTGAAAGTTACCTTTTTTTTTAAAAATCTGCAAAATTACACCATTTATCAGAGACAAAAACAGAAAGAATCACTGGATTTTCAACTTCCCGACAGTTAAATTTGTGATATTTCATCCAAATCACTTTATTCTACATGTCTCATTTTTAAACAATTCCAAAAAAATTAAGCCCCGAGGGACTATTCGGCTGAACTGCAGGCTGTGTCGACACAGAGGAAATATGAAGCAAGTGTGGCGACATATTACAAAGATTGACAGCAACATAAGACATAACAAAAATAAATGCGGCATGGCTCAAAAACAGTACACAGAGGAGCAAGTTGCTGGAAGATACATTCAGCATGGTGAAATATCTTTCTAGAGCAGAGTAGTTTGAAAAATGAATTGTTTGTCAAGTAAAAGGGAGAAAAATGTAAACAGCTAAATATCTATAGTGGCTATGTGGAGTGTCCATTTTTGGTCCAATATCAGTAACACTGGTGGGCACTTGGAAAAATGTTGTACATATTTCAGTTTTTGTATATTTTTGTAAAATAAGTAATTCAAGAATTTTTTGTGTGTGTGTGATTTATGGAATTATAGCTGCTTATGCTGTGTCCATAGTGGCGCAACACTTTATACTGGGAGTCCACAGTGGGTAAAAATGTGACATGAGCAAAGAAAAACGCCCAGAAACTGCTTGGGATTCACAGCCCTAAAACAAAGAGTAGCCTGGTCAGCAGTTACATTAGCTGTGTGTGACTTGTAGTAAACAGAATAAAGCATTAAACCGTTGCTCTGACCCTTTAAAAGTTGTGGGAATGGGCAGTAGTGTGGACTGTAGCCCCCCTCCCTCCTTCAGATGTCCTGCTTTCTCTCTAGCTGCGATTGTTTCTCGCTTGATGCCAAAGCAGTGGAGCACTGGAGATGTCGTGCACGCTGCTGCAGCACTTTATCTCAGTGACACAACGTCCACTTCCACAAAAAAAGCTGCGTATTCCCACGCACACACAGGCCAAGTGGCGACACAAAACCAGCATTAGCCGAGAACAAGCACAATGACTGCACTCCAAAAATTTTTTAAAAAATCTCCACATTGACCGTGGAGCAGCGCGCAGGACGCAGACTGGACAATCTCCACTCCAACAAATGCAGCTTTGCACTGTTGAACCCACCGGGAGCCCAAACCGAAAAGGGATCAGACACGACTCTTAAAAAACCTGAATGTCGGAGGGGGTGTGAGAGGACACTTAAAAAACTGCCATCTTTTTTTTTATAAGAACAGAGATCGGCGATGTAAAAAATAATTTTTAAAAAACGCACAGGATCGGGGTCTTGATGGAGTCAGATTGAGCTGGATTACAGCCCAGCCAGAAGTCAAGCGCGTTATTTTAGCAGGAAAGCGACATGAATGGTGCCACAGAGGATCCGCAGCCTGTCACCGAGCCCGGATGGATGTTCTCCACAGCCTCCCTGCTCGGACTCCTCTCCGGCTGCAGCTTTCGTAAAAAAAAAATAAAAAAACAACCCAAAACGCACGAACCGTCACGCACCAAAATGCAAATTCTCTTGTTTGTTTGATAAATTACCGGCGTGCAGCAGCACCGGAGCAGGTCTGAGATCAGCTGCGTTTTTCTTTTTCTTTTTTTTCTTTTTTTTTACCCCTTACTAGGCTTTTATTGTGAACACCGGCTGTCGAGTCTGATTCAACCAGAATCGCAGAGAATTCCTTAAAAAAACGAGTGATTTTACGCGGATGAGGAGCAGCTTTAGTTGCATTGTCCTCCCTTTCTCTGCACATCGCTCCTCTCTATCTTCCTCCCAATCACTCTGTTCTGCTGCATCCTACCCGCTTGGAACAAAAAAAATGAGAAATATTATTTACCTGCACAGCCGCCATCAGCATCCACACGCAAAAAAGATGCATCTTGATGTGTTATAATTCCTCCTTCCAGAACCGTCAGATTGATTTTTTGTTTGTTTGTTTAATTCCCGGTAAAGCCCGGCGGCATGAGGCAGCCTTCCTCCCTCCACCAGCCCTCCACGGTGTCTGTCTGCTTTGCCCGGCTCAGTGGCACTCCAGCTTGCCTGGGACTGGTTCAACGCCGGCCCCCTTTCCGTGCCTCAGTGTCGCCCTCTAACGGACACTAGGTGGATGCGGCTGGGAGAGGATTCAGGCGTGCTGAGGCTGATATCAAACGTAACTGCAAATCTGCAAATTCTCAGAAAGCTTCGACATTTGTGAACTCCTCATATGGAATGCAAATTTTTGAGCCATCCATCAGTGCGCAATGAAGTCGTTTCACCTGATTTTGAAAATGTGCACAGGCAGGTTAAGCTCCAAATCATTCTAAGCCAAATTTAGATATATTTTTTATGTTTATTTGATCACTAGGTTGCTTCTGGCTGGGAATTACTTAAACTAGTGACAGAAAAAGGAGAAGAAATTGTTCAATTTTTTTGTACACTTTTGCTAAAAAATATTCATGTCTTTTCTTAGTCATCGATTGCAAAGCCTTTATTTGCCATCACAGCTATCAACCAGATTTTTGCCAAGACCACTCCTTGACAAATTTGCCTCACTGATTGGCTGACACAAGCAGACACTCAGGGGTGTAGCTAAGGGGTGGCCCGGCGTGACCATGTCCAGCAAAGACTAAAGTCTCGCAGCCCCACACAACCAAGGCAGTGAAGCTCATTTAGAGGGCGACAAATGCACTTTTTTTCTAGCAGAATTTGACCCACGACCAGTAAGTTATTGTCACTTTAAAGTGTGCAGACGATATAAAATGCCTTTCTTTCTATGTGTAAATAATAACCACTTTGTAGCCCTTGTACAGACTCTGCGGTCTTGCAGTAATACGCCATCCATTTGTAAAGACTAGGTGAGCTTTTGTGTTTTTATATAATACACACACACACACATATATATATAGTCTTTCCAAAAGCTCACCTGAATGCTCGACAAGACGGAGGACGTGACTTTTGTATGGTGAAAGAAAGGAGAAGCCTTCAACCTCAAGAGCACCATGTGCAGGGTCAAGCATGGTTGTGAGAGTGTAGTGCTCTGGGGGTGTTTTTCAGCCAGTGGAACAAGCAACCTTGTCAGCGGCAGCATCATAAAAAAAAGAGAACTACATTAAGATGCTGCAGGAAAAGACAAGGCAGGCTGCAGAAAAAAAAAACGTGGCCTTGAGCAGATCCAGCAAAAGTGGAGGAGAAATGATTAACGGATAACAATATCAACAACCAGCTGGTCTAGACCTGAATCCCATCAAAAATCTGTGAAGGGAATTGAAGACCAGAGTGATTGGAAGGAAGATTTCCAACCTACAGGTCATCACAAAAGAGGAGTTGTCCAAAATCCCAGTGGAGACATGCAGAAAGCTTATTTGCAATTATAAAATCTGTCTGATAGCTGTGGGGGAAAATGAAGATGCTTTTTTAAAAATGTAAAAAAGCGTAGAAATAATTAGTATTTTTTATTATTTATATCTGTAGCACAATGTCTTACTGCTTTTTGCCACATGCCTAAATTATTTCCAGCCAGACTAAACCTACTGGTAAAGTAAAAAAAATCACTATAAATCAAAATTTGGCATCAGTATGAATAATTTGGGGCTTTACTGTAACACCAGTTAACTCATTTTAAGTAGCCTCAAGCTCGTCTCTGATGAGCTGTCAAGAGCTGCTGCACCAGAAGGTGGCAGCTCAGATTAGATCACCTCAAAAGGGTGTTTAACAAACCACAAAGTGTCACAGTATTTTTTTTATATTTTTCATTTGTTGTGTCATTAGAAATATGTTACGGTGAAAATCAAGTGGCTGTTCTGATAAATAGGAAAGAGAGGAAAATTGAACGCCAATTACCTTTGAAAGGCTCAAGTTATTGCAGAGAAAAGTGTGTTTTTTATCCTTTCTAAGTGGAAGGGTACCAGTAATTTAGTTCACATCTGTATAAATAAGAGAGAGAGTTATGGGCATTAACTGTCAGTGTGGGAAAAAAATATTTATTTGCAGATGCATTGCAGTTTTTCTGGACTGATTCAGCCTTGATGCAAAGAAACTGAGCTCCTATAAACTCTCCAAGCACCTTCATAAACTGCAGTTAAATCCTGTTTTTCAGAAGAAGTCTACTAAATGTTAGCAGTTTGAGCTCTGCTGCTTCTTGATCTTAACTTTAATTAAACCGCTGTGAGAACAGTGAGGTCGACACGCACATCTTTATTTCATCATCAGTGATATGTTGGAATGTTTTATCACTGTATTTAATGAGATTAAAAATCACCAGGGGTGTGAGTCTTGAGTTGATTTTCCAATCTTCACACATTTTTAATTCAACTTTATTAAGGAAAGAAAAAAAATTGTTGTATGCAAACCGTACTTTATGACATGGATACTGTGCCATGCAGAGTTGACCTGAGAAGTCGGATTACATTTTTTTGCTCCAGGAGTCGGAGGATAAACAACGTGTTGTTGATGGAAAGCACTGAACTCTGGAGAAGTGTCAAAGTAGAGTCGTTCTTCTGTCACACTGAATATTCACAATGTTTCGAAGTAAGAAACTCGCTAACAAGTGAGACCCTAGTCTCACACTGCCAGTTGGCACTTCATAAATGATAATATAAGTAAATCTATCTGACTTTTTTGGACAGTAGGAGAAAAGCACAGACCTTAAAATCAAACTGTAGCAGCATGACTTCACATAAAGTTGTGAATATTCAGCCCTGTCAGAAATGTTCAATGGGTGAATCTTGTACATACATATACTTAAATGGTGCAACATGTTAAAGATTTGTCATATTAATCCAGTGTTTCTGTTTTCTGTCTTTGGATTGACAGCAGCAATGAAAGCTCAATAATGTTTTTGTATTCTAATTTGATCTAATTCAGTTTTATTCACATAGCACCAAATTATAACTTAAGTCATGTCAGTGCACTTTGCATTGTAAGGTCAGTACAGTGTTTTATCGAGAAATAATCCCCTGTCGAGCATCACTTGGTGACAGCAGGGAGGAAAACAATGCAGAGACACCAGAAACGTCTCGTATTAAAGTGCCGTCAAACTGGTCGTTGTAAAAATTTTACAGGTGCATGTTATGGTCATTAGTTTTTGTTATTTCAGTTTTGTTTCGGGGGAAGTTGTATTTTCTCTGCCAGTTTGCTGAGGGGCTGCTCTAACATTGAAAATAACCACCTCAATTTATGAATCGGGGGTTATTCTGTGCAGTTAAATTACATCAGTTCCTCAGCGTTTTAGCAGTATGTTGTTTGCAGGTGAATGCAGGATGGAAGCTGCTGCTTGTTGTGTGTTTGTCAGTCAGTGACCATGGAAGCTGTCACATTATGTACCCAATCAAAGGAAAACTCTGGTGATGTTCTTATTGTCACTAAAATGTGAATCCTACTACCAAGTATTGTGTATGTACCAATGCCTGATACATCTTCTTCCTCTGTGCCACAGAGGTATACTCTTATCCAAAAACCATTATAAATATCGATGAGTCACACCGTTGCACTGGGTGACATGTTCCTTTAAATCCATAAAAACAGACACTGTAGTTTATTATGATCCCATCCTGCTGCCACAAATACTCAGTAGAGAGTCATCTGCTGCTGGAATTATTCCTTAACAAATGCATTATTTTCTCTTATTAAATGTTTGAATAAAACTACAGTAAGCAGCTTCTTACTAAACTGTGTTTTAAAAATGTTTTTATTTTTATTTATCTTTATTTTTTTTTAAAGAAAGGAACACATGAACTTGGAGTTAGACAGATAGATAGAACTGAGAAGCAAACTAACATATAGTTGGTAAGTAAGAAGAAAAGAATATCACCAGCCTTAAAGCCAGTGTTTAATGAAGGACATGTGTAAAAACAACGAAATGATGAAAT
>OMNN01031144.1:0-18238 GCA_900302755.1 Chromis chromis | reverse complement strand
CCCGGGCGCTGCACCGTGGCAGCCCACTGCTCCTAATATGTATAATTAAGGTTAACTTTGAATAGGATGGGTCAAATGCAGAGAAGGAATTTCCCCAAGGGGATCAATAAAGGTTAGATTATTATTATTATTATTATTAATAATGCTAATGCCATAAAAGAGCTGATTTGTTTCTGGGGGTTTTTGGCACAATATTGTCTTAAATAAGTCTTTTTTTTATTACTTGAAAGCTCCAGCCTAAGATTTTTTTTTTCTCAAATAGAAGAGTTGATTCAGAAATACATTCATTTCATTGGTTTACTTTTTTGCCATGGCATCAAAATTGTCATTCAGAATCATGGATTGTTAGTGATATTGGCACCGACCACCAAATTTCTGGTATCCCCAAAACATACATTCAAATTTATTGAAATTTTGGCCTGATGTATTCAGTAGTGACTGCATCCAAAAAATGGGTTGAAAAGAAAATATCCAAATCTTTATGGTCTTTACTTGCTTCCATAACACTGGAGTATCAGCCGCGGTACAGAAAATAGATAATATTTCACGACACAGTTAAAATGCTTTGTTAAACGACGTTAACACATACAGAGCTGTGGTTCATAAAGGTGAAAAATATGCAAGGAGGCCAGGTGGCAAGTCAGGAATAAAATACTTCATTCTGTGTGAATACCTGCTCACTGGTTTACCATTCTGCTCTATTTTACGACAGCTAATTAGGCTGGTTTTATAACCAGGTTTACTTAACTCTGTCATGCAAGGATAAATTACCATTTTGCACTTCTCACTTAATCATTTTAATTACCACAGGCAATTTATCAGGCTGTCTTCAGGGTATGAATAATTGGAAAAATTATTAGATGAGAGTATACACTGTATATGTCAGGGTATATATACGGCATATCTGTAAGAATATTTGGTATATTTTAAGGAGACCCTGAAGGAAATACAGTATCTGAATCTGTACTGTAATATACATTAGAGCGGATCATGTTATATTTTACGATTCAGTGATTAAATGTGTCGGATAGAAGTGTTTTACAGTTATTTCCAGCGTCTGTCCTCCCTCACAGAGATCACCAGTGAAAGACAGAAGGGTCGCCGTTATGCAGGTTTACACATTTTAATGCTTGTGTGCATTGGGAGTGTGTGTGGAAGGGGCTGGCCCTTTGCTGACTTTGTCCTGACATTCATTCCCACACTATATCAGCAGCAAAAGTGGGATGCAGCAGACGCCCCTTCCACACAGATCAAAGAGGGGTGTGCCACGCTGCTGTGGGCTTACTCGAGAGACTACCAACATGAAAATACCACATCCCAGTTCTCAGAGGGGGGTCGGTCTGTAATTGTGTCTTGTCAGACCTCCAAAGTCGCTCTCACAGCTTCGTACCTGACATTTTCCTCCAATGAATTTATTTTTCATTCTTTGGTATTTGGGTAGTGGTGCCACTTGTGACCAAATTTAGTTCTTTTTTCCAACCATGTGTTGCGAGAAGCAGTGATAGTATGTATGGAAAGAAAACATCCCTCTCATTAAGACAAGGTCACATTAAGCAGCATAAAGCAACAGCCAAATGTACCAGTGTTGTGTTAGTTTATAATTTATTAGTTCAGACGTACGCATCACTGTGAGTAGAAATTGCCAGATAATTCTGAACACTCGGGTATGGCAGAGAACACAAAATCCAATTTAGCATGACGCCATTTTATGTGATCAACCAAAACCAAAAAGGACATTGATGTGGCGTTTTACAGTAAAAGTCACTGCCGCAGACTCTCGTGTGTTACGATTATGTTATAAAAGGCTTTTCCCACAACAAAGATCCTTAGATCCAAGCACAATAACAGACAATTAACTGTTTTTCAGAGGCTTATAGCAAAGATGATAATGAGTAAGACTTGCTGTTGGTTGCTGTGGTTTTTGTGGATTCAACAAGAAAGTGCCTAAAAATAGATTGTACTCAGAAATGATTTCCTTTCCAAAAAGGCTCTGAGGCCTGATGTCACAGAATGGTGAAAAAATGTCAATGAGCGTTTCCCAAAGCCCAAGATGATAAATGTCTTGTTTTGTCCACAACCCAAAGACATTCAGTTTACTGTCATAGATGAGTAAAGAAGCCAAAAATATTTACATTTAAGAAGCTAGAAATAGAGAAAATTAGACCTTTTTTCCCTCAAAAAATTACTCAAATCAATCGGTTAAATATCAAACAGTTGGCGATAAATTTAATAGTGAAGAACTTATCAATTAGTTGATTATTTGTTGCAGCTCTAAAAGACACCTGCATCTGTGCTGCAAAAAATGCTGTTTGCAGTTAAAGAACCTTCTTTTGTGGTTTTAGCAAGTGCAAGGAATTTGCATGTATGCAGATCCAAAAATGGGAGGAAGAGACTGGCAAAAGGGACAGGGGAACGTCAGTGAAATTCAACGGCATGTAGCGATGACAGATGAAATATCCGTTGGCGTCACGAAGTAGGCGGTTTCCGAGTTAAACTAATCTCAAGTGACTACCAGTGTGAGCGAACAAGACGATTGATTGACTGTACAATAAAACAATAGTGATATGTACCGGCGATATAGTATTTTAAGAAATAAGAAAATAGTTTGACAGGATGTTCATTAGTTTAACTTACAAAATCAGCAGAAACATAATGAAAAGTTCAGTTGCATGAAGAAATCCCAACAGCCTCTAATTTCCTTTGATAATGGAGCCTGTTCACCCTCCGCTACTCTCCCTGTGGCGTCTGTGCAGGCCTTCTGGTGGTTGCCCTTGTGAGGCAGGCCTTGTGGTCAAAAAACACCCACAGCGTTGTCTGTGTCTCCCACTTCCTCCATCTAAGTGCTGCACCACCGCCAACCTGCTCGGAGGGCTGACAAACTTGACATAGAGGTGCATACGGAGGCCGGTATGGAGTCCACTCAGAACCTTAACCTCAGCACTGTGTAGCAGCTTCACCTCCGTGTGCCTCCGGGTCCTTTATTTATTTAAGGTGTATCAAAGTTACCTTATTTATTATTATTTATATGTGTAAATTAATTTATTTGTGTTTTTTATTTGCGTGTTAACATTAAAATTATTATCTGTGTGCCTTAAATGTAAAGCTAGAGTGGCTACATAAAAAAAAGCGTTTATTAAAAGGCTGTATTAAAAATAGCTCATTTAAATTGCATAAATAATTATCAACATCGACTGAAATTTTAAAAAAAAAATTGTGTGACAGACTTATCAGCTATATCGTCCGGTCCTACCATATAAACAGAGATTGTGTGTCCTTGACTGCATCAGCTCGGTGATGAGTTCGGCACCAACACATACTGTAGGCTGTCTCATACCACACCTCTGACTTACTGTAGCGCTCCTTGAAATCCCCCCGTGCTAACATGCTGTATGTTACTGAGAGGACTGAAGATTAGCATATGACATGACAGATTACATTAAATCATGTCTGCGCCGTGCTTTATGACATTAGCCTCTTAGCCCAGGCATACAGATGCATGCAAATGCTCCCCCAAACCCTCTTATTTAAATCTGCTGCATGACATGGCACCTTTGATATGATTATTAGTCATCTAAGCGACTTGACTTCACCCTCATCAGATAGGAGATGTCAGCGAAGGTGAGAAATGATGGCCACTTTGAACACGAACCTTGACAAGCTGCGGCGAAACGCTGAAAAGCAGACGACTGACTGAAAATGTTATTTAACAAAGGATGTCCACGTGGGGAGGTTTTTCCATCCCTGCCGTACTCACATGGTTTAAAGTGTCGAACAGAAAGTATCACCGCCTCCTCAAATATCATAAAAGAAGAAAAGTTGTTGAGAATGTGGTTGTTCATTTCATGCTGTCCAACTCATTAGTAACAGAAGTCAGTCTGTCTCAGTCATAACTGCTGCCCAGATGGCTCTCCAATCTGCCCCGTGAAGAGTGAATCATCATAATAACACATAATCTGCTGTTTAACACATGCCTTTTGCTTCAATTTTTTAAAATTATACACTACAGTTATACATAAATCAAACTCTTCCTGTTTTACATCCTGAAGCGACACAGAGATTGTGAGTTATCACGCAGTCTGAAGGACTTCAGTGATCGTGATATTTCAACCTCATTCCAATTGTCAGTCATATCCAGTGTTTGCATAAAGTGATACCCACATTCTCCTGCTCTTTAGGGAGGCAGGGATTGTAGATACTTCTCTCCAATTATTCCCAGTATCATCGGAGAAGCCCCCAACACCGCTCGAGTGTCTTGTCTGTGCTCTGTGGTCTTTAATCTTAATTATAAAGCTATCATTACAGCATGAACCCTGGGCTGCCAACAGTGGAGCCCTGGGCTCATCTGCTCTGAATCAATCAAACTAAGTTCTGCACTGGAGGACTTTTTCTCTTTTTTCAATCAGGTCATTTTGATTCTCCCTTATCTCATTTTCATAATTATGCTTGTCCCTTCTCTAATGGAGTGAAAATGCTCTACCTCCCGAAGCTTTACACGGTCAAGTCTGAATATTTAAACTGTGTTGCAACCTTGAACATCTGACCTTGCTTTAGAACTTTGTGACAATAAATGTTTTTTTATTTTTCAAGCAAAGCCTCTGTGAATAATCCCAAAGATCAGAATTTGTTCCCTGCAGTGCTTGTTAATAAAGCCTCGTTAATAGAGGAGGATGAGACAAGAACAAAATAACTTCAGTTATTTATTGTTTATGAGAAGGTGTTAGATATGGAGTTATGTGTCTGCGAAACGCCCTCATTCACACTCAAATTGTCGGCTTCTGCTGTAAATCAAGGCAGTAAAATTGGATGACAGAGAGAAAGCTGGCAGCAGCCAATGACAAATTCTCCCTATCTCAAACACAGCTGACATCTTAAAGCTGTGATCAAGTGGAATGATCAAAGGCATTCAGTACTCCATTTAGAGGTGCAGTATATAAGTGTGTGTGGTAGGGGTGATAGTGTCAGGAGGTTTATTTAAAGTCAGCCTGAAATTAAAATACATTTTATACACCCTCTCTGTGTTTGTTTAGACTTGCGTACTTATCTGGTCAGAACTGTGACTACCGTAAAGAGGAATTCTAAATTTATTTACTCTTCTGCCGTGACGGTGCCTGAATTCGCGGTTCTGAATGACAGTGTAGGTACTGTAGTTTTATTGATGCAATATCTGTGTGGACAAGCACTAAAAATAGTTTGTAATATGACAGCAATTTCAAGAGCACGCAGGCTGTTAATCAACCGGGGGGTGGGGGTGATGTTGTTAGCAGCTGCTTAGTCCATCTGTGATTTGAGTACTTATTTTGTCACTCAGTATTATTGATTTGAATAAAGGTGTGTTTGCATTATTTTATTTTTTACATGGTTTCCTCATGATTGTGTGTGAAGTTTGTTGCAACAGCTCTGTGGGTGTCCATGGTCTGCTAAAATTTCACATTTGTTTGACTTTGCCTGCAGCTAGTCACCATGAGCCATGTCTCCATAACATATTTTTATGTGCATTTTGATACAATAGAAAATGTTAATGGAAACAGTAAAAAAAAAAAAAAGTCTTCAATTTCACAAAAACAAATTATACACTTGCTTGACATTAAGTTCTGACACAGCAAACATTTAACTCACATGACTGATCAGCTTTTGTTCTATTGCGGTTGCCTCAGGACAACATGAAACATGTCCAATACTAGGTGACATGAAAGAATAATTACTACTTTCCTGACCTCTGTTTTTCTCACCCAGATGGCCCAACTTGGACCATCTGGGTGATGCCAGTCTTCACATGCCACTATACAGCCTAGCTTATTTGTTTCTTTTTCTTTTTGCAACAATTTTAAAGCTCTCTTAAAATGGACTTAGAAAAAAACAGCACAAACAGATAGAAAACTCATAAGCCTACTTGTTTTTGGATTTCCACAATTGCGCACTAACAAATTACCCTCGTATGGAGACTGTGAAATAAAAGACAGCCAATTTCTTTGGTGAAATATCTGCAAACAGATGCAGCCACCAGGTTTGTTACGAAAACTATGCTTGAGTTTCTGAGGTGTAGCAATCTTCTCTGCTAGCAACAATAGCATTGTAGCTATGGTGCCGCTGTTTAGTGCAGCGCCATCCGCAGTTTCAGTTTAAAACGTGCAGCACTAGCTTCGTATTTTTTGCTGCAATGTTAATACGACTTAACAGAGCAAATACAGAATGCTACAACTAGTGCTAGCAAGATTGTCTCATTTGTTGTGAGACAAACATCATACTTAGTGTGAAAGAGCTGCCATCAGCAGCTGTTGAAATAATGTATGCCTAATGGATGACAGTGCTAACATTATGAAGCTAGGCTACCTAGCTTCTTCTATGTGAGCTAACCCTAGTTAGCCTAGCTTTTTGGCTTCCATTTTCCTTGTGGAAGCTAACCTATAGAATCTGTAAGAGCTTTCTGTGTTGAATACGCTACGTAGCTAGCTTAACTTGCTACCTTAACTTGCTACCTCCCATTTTTCGTGTGGAAATTTAGTCTTTCTTGCTAGCTTCAACCTTTCCTATACCATAGAACAAATCTTACATTGCTGGCGTCCAATTTCCTTGTAGGAGCTAACCCTTTGACCTATTAATGCTTTAGTGTTGAATATGCTACATAGCTAGCCTATGTAGCTATGTCCCATTTTTTGAGTGGAAGCAAGTTAACCTTACTTACGAAATAAAAAATAAATAGATACTGAACGTTGTGAAAGACAGTGAGCTTAAATCTTTAGTCATGTGGCCTTGTTGAAAAATGATTGTATTAGTGATTTGTCAGCTGCCACCAAGGAAGACATACCACCAGAGGCCTGAGACTTACACACTGTTCCATTAATATTTCCATTAACAGCTTTATTCTTTTGAAATGTTGACAAGCACAATAGCTGTAGTACATTATATTTCCTTAAACAAAAACGTGGAATTAAGATTTCAGATGAACTAAAATGCAGTGTATATAATTCTAAATCAGAAGCACCAATCACTTTGTAGTTTCTTGTCAAAGGTTATGAAAGTCCCAGATACAGAACTACACTTCGACAGAGTGATCTTGTGAACTTTCAGTGGAGAAACTCAAAAGAAATCCTACACAAAGACAACCTGTAAGTCACTTTATTCATCACTAAAGACGATGAAACAGATCAAAGAGAAGGTGAATTGAGCTTTTTGACTTTTAACAGGCAGCGCAGGTACAGTACAGCTTTCCTCTGTCCATGCCACCTAGTCATAGTACAAAGGGAAAAGAGCTTGACAAGTGAGTATAAGACAGAGAAGATTATGTCGAGTTCATAGGTCACATTTCTTTAATGTGCAAACCCTCCAGAATACCTTTTTATTGCTGTCTGGGAGAAAGCGAAAGCCGAGGTTTAATGCGATAGAATGGAGGTCCTCATTGGTTTTAAAATATGCAAAGCAGTACATGCTAACATTAACCAGTGCCTACATTATTTATCCTCCTGAAAAGTGTTTTATCAGCACTAGGCCTGCTTTACTTTACTTTAAAATATTCAAATTAGAGCAGAACTAAAATATCCACCATGCAAGAAAGCAGGGGCTCTTTAACATTTGGTTTCAAAATTAAGCTCACAATTTTCCTATGTTTGGTTAAATGCAGTTTGGTTTATTGCAAATTCTGTAGAGCTGCAACTTTTAAAGGAACTGCCGAAGGCTCAGATATCCACAATAATCAATATTTTCTTTCCTCTTCGTCTGAAATATAGTCAAGTACTGACAATTGCTCAAATTCTGCCCAAAGTCCAAGGACTTTTGACTGAAGGAGAGCTAAAACTGATAATAATGAAATATAATAGCTTTAATGATTATTTTTATCAACATATTAACAGGGATGCATATAAATTCCAAGATAATTAGATGAGACAATTTCATAGATTTAGCTCCACTTTAAGCAATGACTTCAAATCCACTTCAAAATGTTTTAGACTAGCTTGAAAATCCTGGGATTGTAGTCTGTGAGAACCATCACAAACTAACAATAATTTCTCACAAGGTTACTTTGTGTTCATTTCCCAGTCTTTGGTGGTTGACTCGTTCCCTGATGTGGACTTTATTTACATGGCAGGAGGTTTTAGAGAGAGAGAGGGAAAAGCTTTTACTGTGGTTTACATTGGCCATGTATCATTGGGCTTACTAAAAACCAAAGAGCTGTTCCTTGCTTTTTAGCACTCAATCTTTTCCCCCGCTCTTTATTCCCTAACACCCATCACAAATTTGGTCTGGTATGTGACTGCTAATTTATCCTTTCAATGTATGATATCCTGTCATCTCCTCATTTGTCCCTGAGTGTTTCTAATCTGAGATAATCCCAGTCAAATCCTTTGATTGTGTGTTTGGACCCGATCCATCTCTAAAGAAGCAATTTAATGGGCTTCATGGCACTTGGTGTAAAGTCATTTATCTAGTGGATTGGATGTGAATGCTTGTTTTAATAAGTGCTCTTCATGAATAGTAGGAGACGTGCCATTTAATTAGGCAGAGTGTAGACCTATCCCATCCCCACAACTTCTCCAAGGTTTTTTTTTTTTTTTTTTTTTGAAGCAGTGTTTTATTAAACAACGTTTGGAGCTCTACAGATTTCTGTGTGAAGAAATAAACTGTGTGATCTTGTGGTTTTTAAAAGGGTTGTGTGATATGAATGATATAAACACTGATAGTGATGGAAACATTTTCTTGGTATGAAAATTATAAACTTTTGATAACAGCCAGTCATTTCACATAAGCAAAATCTTTTTTAATCAAACATATTATTTAGCAACAGACAGCCCACTTTCCAAAAGAGCCTAACTTTACACTGGTTTAGCCAGAACACAACACAAGCAATTGCTTTGCTGTCAAAACCAACGAAATGGGCAGGAAGCTTCTGGTAAAAAATAATTTACAACAGCAGATCTTTGATTTCACACATAAATATATATATAAGTGGAAAAGCTGTTGAATTTGTCGTGCACATAATTAGTATTTCCTAGCTAATACAATGATTTTGTTGGAAGCTTTGTTGGAAGCTTTGTCTTCTGCGGACTGCTTTTTAAAGTAAAGGAGAACTGTTAGTGCTCTAACCTCTGACATAGTAACTGCAACCCACACTGTTTATCACTCTTTATCTAATGTCGCATGTTCAGATGGGGTTTTCCATATTTAGCATCCAAATGTTATAAAAAAAATAATGTAAAAAGCTAATGGTATGTTCCCAAGGTTGTTGGATAGACATGTAGTTTTACCAGATAAACACGTGATTTAATACTTTTCTTAACTTTTATTCTTGTGTTTTTGGTTTTGGAAAAGTTAAGTGAAGACACTACCATTGAAGCTCTTTATACACCTGATACCTTTATGGCTTTCTCTAGTCAACCTGGACACTGTATTTTAAAAATGGCTATTGAAATATGTTCTTTTCTTAACTCTATTCTGTTGTGTGCGCCAGAAAGCATTAAATAGTAGAATGAAAATTGCAGCATGTAAATGTAAATTTGCACATATCGGTGTATAAAACATTCAGCCTCATATTAGCGTGAGCTGAACATCACTGTCACTGCAGTGACAAAATAACTGGATGACAGGCAAAAATAAAATTTGCCCTCTTGCCGGGTTTGTGTGTCTGTGTAGTCTGAAATCTCCCAAGGATTGTTTTTAAGGTAACATGTACACTAGCAAGAGTGAGAGTCAGAGTGAAAGGAATAGTGTGGTAATAATGATCACTGTGTTCTAGATTTACCGCCTGTTCTAATACAGAAAACAGTTGTAGGAGATTGGAAAATATAAGGTGGTAAAGGGACAAATAAATGCCACAACTGTTACTGGGGAACTTTCCGTTCATGTTTGTGCTCAGACAAAATGCAGAAAGCTGTGTGGGGGAAATTCCAGAATCTGTTAGTCATTTCCCAGCAGTGAGCGTACATGTTGGTTTGTTGCAACACAGTTGTTGTTTTTAGGAAAGCAGTCTCCTTCATAACACCCTCCCCTTTCATTATGAAATGATGCCAACTTTGTACTGTTTAACCCTAAACAAAAATATAAAGGAATTCATATGGCTGGAATGAAAATACTACCTTTTTGCAGTGTTAGAATTATCAGTTTATCGTCCACAACATCTGTTTTTAGACAGCTGACAGACCGAACCAAATTCACCGGAGAGCTTGTTTTTTCTTCTCCTCCTTTGGCTTCCTGTCCTGACGTGCCCCAGAGCGCAGCTATGATTGGCTGCTCACTTTCACAACTTCCTGTAAAACCGAAAACACAGAGCTATCAGCTGACAGGGAGTGCGGTAGTAGAAAGTGCAGATGTACACAAGTAAAAATCCGCTTTGAAGCGTTAATTTGTCTGTACATGTTCGTATATTTGCAGCGAGGGAAAACAGAGGAATGTTAACAGGAAGTGGAGGAAACTGCTGGTGTCTGGAAATAATCAGAGGAGGGTGGAAGAAGTTGTCTCTCAGCAAAGAGTGAGATATGGGCAGTGAGTACCAACCACTGTCTTCTGCAGACTCTTACAGGAGTTTGTTTATAGGTATGTATGGCATCAGTATGTGTAGTAAAGTGTACTTGTTGTTAATGTACTTCACTTTGGAACTGCTTTGTTCATACATAATTGACAGATAGTCTTTTTTATTTACTAGCTTAGTTTTGAAAATGTCCACTCTGTCAGCACCTAGATTTTACAATCCTGACATCACAGCCTGTCTCATAAAGAATCTCAGAGTCAGATTGGTTACTCCTGGCAGTGTGACATTGTTGTTTCGCAGCACTTACGGATGCAAAACGGAATATATAACAATTTATGATGATAAAATGTTTCATCTCTGTCGGTATCAAAAAAGTTTGATGTCAATTACCTATTTGTTTAAAAAGACCAGTATAAAAAAGGTTTCATCGAAACAATTCCACCATTTATCAGAGACAGAAGCTGTAAAAACAGAAAGAATCATCAGCTTTACAACGGTCCTTGAACAAATCATGTGTGATGTACAGTTCCATCTGGAAAATAGCCAAATCTAAGCTTAAAATCGTATAATCTTGTTAAATTTATTGTACGATTCATTCAAACATTCGGCAGAAATAAACTGTTTGCACCAAATCCTGTAAATAAAAGTCAACTGCAAGTGCCTTTACACAGGGCAGATGGGAGACAAGTATGGAAACAAATTAGAGAGATTGAGAGAAAAATAAACCATACTTGGTCAATAAAATAAATGCAGCATGGCTTAAAACCAGTATACAGAGAAGCAAATTTCCAACAACTTGATAAAAACTTGAAATATTTTTCTTGAGTTATTTTGCAGAGTCGAATAAAAAATACGTTTATAGTGGTTGTAAAAATGCAAGTAGTAAAATATGTAAAGCATTTGGAGCCATGATATTTTTCCAGTATTGGTAACATCTGTGGGCACCGAGCAGCTTTCCAGTGGTCCTTGAATTAATCATGTGTAACGTGCCATTTTGTCAGAAAACTTGTGGTATTTCATCAAAATGACTTTATTCTAAACATTTCATTTAACGATTTGTCAGAAATATACCAAATAAAAAATGCTGTGATCCTTGGTGCAACCATGAAGCCATTAGTGAGTGAGCTGTGACCAACAGTAGCCACGTATGAAAACACATTTAAAATTCAAATAGTTAAATATCTATTCTATGTAGAGTCCCAATTTTGGGGCATTTGTTAAAATGTTTTACATGTTGATTCCTGATTTTATGCTATTTTTGTAAAAGAAATAAAAGAAATTCAACATTCCTTTTTCCTTTTTTATGATTTATGACATTGTAACTGTGTCATATGGCACAGAACTCAGTTTTAAGTTATACTTATTTGTGCTTATTGCAGTGAAACATTTGTTCACAGTGAGTAAAAATGTGACAGGAGCGCAAAAACAACCTGAAAACTGCTCAAGTGTTAGAGGGTTACAATCTGACAAGATGTGCAGTGAAAAGAGAGACTGACAAAGATCTTTGAAGGTTTTGACTTAGGACTATGCAAATGGTGCACCACAGTATGAGTAATGTGTCAGTAATAGTTTCTACTGTCTATAATCTCTTTTCTAACTTGAATCCTTTTATAGATTAAATAAATAACTACAGAAAAACAGACGTTTAATTCAAATTTAGTGATTAAAACAGTAATCCCAGCTTCCATCTAGAGGTGCTCTAGGCCCGCACTTGGAAGTTGTGACGCTCGTGGTGTTAGCTTACAAGTCCCCCAAGCCCCTCCAACCCCACCCCCCATTGTAGCCAGATGGCTGTCACACAGGCGGTTCCTCGCCCAGACCATGCTGATTTCCCATCATTCATTTGTTAATGAGGTCGTTAGCAATGCAACGGACAATTAAATTAACCCAATCTGGCATTTTCCTCATTTGTTTACTTTGTAGTGCACTATACAGTGTTTCAAACTCCGATAACCCCGCTCAGTTCGACTGCTTCTGCTGGCGTGCTGGCTTCTTTCTTCATGTCATTTTCTTTTTTGTGATTCATGTGTGTGATACTGAGCTGTGGTGAATTAAAACATCAGTGACACAAGCTTGCAACTAAAGCCATTTTCAGACAGTCAATAAGCAGAGCTCTTGACACAGTTTGTGTGGGTACATTCTCCTCTGTGATAGCATCGCCACGCTGTATGGAAACAACGCAGCCCAGAGCTGCTGCTGCTGCTGCACAGAGGAAGTTTTGTTAGCTGTTAAGTCGTGCAGAGAGGGTGACTTCAGCCAGTTAGTTGAGCACCCACCTTCATGAGAAATGCTGCTGAACACTGACACTGCTGACAGTTAATTATTGGAGTCACAGATCACGCAGACGTGTCAGCTCGGCTACGATTGACACGCCGCATGTTTACATCTCTGTTGTAATGTTGTTTTCTAGTTATTTTCTCAGCAGCAATGCTGTTATTTAGCTCCAGAAGTGCCTCAGGGCTTGCCATAATGATCGTAAAAGCAGCACAGATTCAGGAGAGTGAAATGTTAAAAAGGACTGGTGGGTATAATTGGTGAACCTGCCATCACAGTAAATTTGGAAATCTTTTCGGTCAGGCTGTTGAAACACTCAGACTGCCTGTTAGCTACACTGTCATACTCTATAGGTATGTCTCTACATGGCTCCATTATTTTCTGCAAACTCTTCAACACATACAAAGTTATTTTGACAATGACTGAAAACCAGCTAAATCTGATATATTGTTAGACGAGCAGACAAGAAGGAAGCAAATATATGAATTTTGACACACAGGAGTATTTGGAAAGCACCTCGGTAGAAATAGTAGTCCAGGTGGTTGGTGTCAGTAACAGGGAGGTAAAGCAAGTGGCAGCCAGTAACTACATATTTATCTCAAAATGCCAGAAACCAAAAAAAAAAAAAGTTTATGTGGTTTTTCTCTTTTACAACTTTTCTCAGAGATATTAATGCAAGTAGAGATATATGCCTGGTCAGTAATAAAATCTGCTTACACAGATTGTGGTGGGTTACATTAAGAACTCAGCCTTTGATTAAAAGATTCTTCATCTGAAGATAGATTTTCACCTGAAGCAATGCGGTTCAACGAGAGGCCCAAAAGAGACAGGAGCTTCTGAGGCAGCAGTTCATCCCCCATTCAGGCGAGCGCACAGATGACAGCTAGCCCTCGCTGCTGTCTCCCAGTGTTTTTATGGGATGAAACCAGCAGATCTGGCTTCTAGCTACTGTCCAATATTTAGCTTCAAAGCTGCAGCTTGGGAATCATCACTGATGAAGATACTGGCAAAGTCTGCTGTTAAATCAGAGGTGCTGGTTGCAGCACAATGGAGCATAAAACAATAGATGGATCTCGTGGCTAACCCCAGCCTAGGGCAAGACCACATGTCTGGCAGCTCGCACATGATTTATTCCACTCCACTTTTATGTCCACTCCTAACTGAACCAGGGCGGATCATTTTACTGCAAGACATTAGGCATTGTTTCAGCTGTGAGTTTAAAGCAGCTGTTGTATGTTGTGAAGCTCGAAAATAATGTGTTGTTAATAATTAGCAACTCCTGATTCTTCTTTACGCCTTGTTGCAATTTTCTAAGTCCTGTTTAGATTCGATGAGCTGTTGTAAAGAAATGACAAATGATCCAATAAAGGAAAATGCAGCTGTGAGGTATTCTTTAGTCATTGTACACCTGGTATTTACATGCAGTCTGTAACATACAAGGCTAGGAGAAAATATATGTTAGTGAAAGGTGTAAATGCATGTGTAATGTTCTCTAAAAGCATCCGTCCTACAAAGGTCATCTAAGGTTGTGTGTCCACCAAACCATTTTTTCTGAATGCCAGTATAATTGTTAATTGTTTGCAATTAGAACTCATGTATTTACTTAATGGCAAAAATGCCAGCAGCATGACGAGGTGTCTGCACTGAATGCTGCATGCTTGGTGTTTTGTTTGTGGTCACCCAGAGCTGCAAAATGTTCATCTGGCTAAAACACTGTCACTTTTTACCCAGCTGTCCAATCACAGTAGAGGAGGGGCGGGACATATCAACCAACCAACACTTTCTATTTGTACAAGTGCTGAACAATAGCATAACAACAATGTAGGAGAAGGTAGCAGTGCTGTTCTCTAAGTATCCATGTCTGTACCCGATGACATTCCCGGACAAACCAATCTTTATTTGATAAACAATGCTTGGAGGAATATTCTTTGTATTTTCTGTTTTGCCTCCAGCCTATCTACAATAATCAAAATGACATTTGGTCATTTGATAAAGGCCTGTCAATTGAATCATCCGCCACTTCAAATACACACTGCTCAGAAAGTGTATAGTTTTATCCAGTGGTTTCTGGGTACTGAAGATGTCCAGACTGCCTCTGACGGATGACTCTGAAATCTGGGGTGGCCGATGTGTAGAATTACCTTGTAAAACTGTATTTATTCTGCTTGGGAAGTGCTGATATTCTTCTGCCATGACTTATGGTTTCTCTGCGGAATAAAAGTTTGAATTAAAAAATACAAACAAAAAACCCAGAAAACTTTGGACTGAAGTAACAAAAAGAAAAATTACTATACCTAGCTCAAATAGTGGCACAGTTAGCAAGGGATGAAATAAACCAAATCAGACTGCAGTAGTCAAACATAATCTTTTAAAAGAAGACTGAATTTTAGTTTATTGCCTCATCAGTAATGTCAACCTGCTCTATTTACTTTAAAAGCACACATTCACTGTACCACAGTCCCACTGGCAACAAAATAAATGTGTAATGTTCAAGGGAGCTGTACAGTGTGGTGTGTTGAATGCTATAATAGGAAATAAGTAGCAGCATACGTGGGAGCATATTTGATATGAATCTTAACGCGAATCAGGGATGAGCCTTTGATGCAATGTGAAACCATTCATAACCTCTATCTCCTCCTCTTCTTTTACAGAGACATCAGAGTGCTTTATATGCAGGGACGGTGAACTTAAAGCCAGCGACCCACTGAGGAATTTCTGTGACTGCAAGAATTTACTTGCCCATCACGTGTGTCTATCCACATGGATCCAGAGGGTAAGAAGACTTTCCATGTAGGGAACCTTGATATTTAGAATTTTAGTCTTCATCAGCCATTTGTCAAAATGTGAAGTTGGAAACGTCTGGGTTGGATTTCTACAAGTGAATAAATGTGTTTGCCATGTTAGCATTCCTTATTGAGACAAAACATTGCTGCCTAATGAGCTACCTTTCAAATAGCAATACCAATTAGTTTTAATGAGGGTTGCTAACGATGATAGCACGTCATCGTTATACAGTTGAAACACAGAGGCTAAGACAGTGAGAAGTGCCTCATAATGGACTGGCACAGATCCAGGAAGCTATCATGCACCCGGCAATGGTCACCTACTGCAGAACAGCTTATTAACATCTGTAGCCCTCCTTTAACCAGCAGTTGTACTTATACAGTGGTCAACTGATATGGTGCTTATTTGCGTTGCACCTCCTAAAAGGTTCCTTACACTCTTCTTAGCTGATAAAATGTCAGTTTCTGTAGGTGGCATACATTTCTCTCTCTGTTCAGTCATGGTGCTTATTGCTGCTCATGATAATTACTCTCCACCATTAATTCCCAGCAAACTGCTGCTGCTGCCAGGATTGAGTTGCCAGAATGTATAATTACCACTGTGCACCAAGTATTTTTCCAGAAATAAAAGGTAGAAGCTAAAAAGTGAGTGAAGAGGTATGTTGATGTGGAAATGTGAATTTAGCAGTTGATTTTCATACATCCAGCTGCAGTCTTTCACATAAATAATGAACCTCCTCCGTATTGTGTCTTTAGTAGCTTGTTACTTTGCTTGGACAGATATACTGATGCACTGTTCATTTCTACATAATGTTGACCCTGTTCAAAAGAAGCCCAAAACCTGGCAGCAGATTTAAAAAGCACACTGTCTTTACAAAATCGATAAATGGCACCATTTATCTGTTAAAAATAGAAAGAATCTTTTTTCATGTCATCCAAATTAACCAAATCTAAGCTTTCAATCGTTACCTTTGTAAACACAGTTTGCACTTCAGCCCAGTTGAAAAGGCCGAAAATGTTTGACATGTAAATGTTGGACGTGGGTAAGCCACAAATTGCTTCATGGTTGTGCCGAGAAACGCAGAATTTTTATGTTTTAACAGAATCTGGTTAGTGTAAATATTTATTTCTGGTGATTAAAAAAGAGAGATACATAGAATAAAGTGATTTGATGAAATAACGCGATTTTAGCTTTATTCTAGTTCTTTATGGTTTTTCTCTGCTCTGATAAATGGTGTAATTTTTGGTGAAATGTTTTTTGTTTTTTTTTAAAGATAACATGCCTTCCAAACCTGCTGTTGGGTTTTGGTGTTTAAAGGTTTAAACTCATGAATAAACTAAGATAATTTGGATAAACATAAAAATGACAAATTAACATCAGCTACATATTTTCACTTTATTCAAATGCCTTGAATTTTCTGTAATATATGTATTTGTTTTTTTTTATTCATTAATAAGTTATTTATTTTTAATTGTGCACTCAGACTCAGAAAAATGTTGTTTTAACAGGACCCATGTAAAATCTGTGTCTGTGTTTGAGCTCGGAGACTCGAACCCTTTGAGTTTCAAAATGTGGGTATTTACCTGGCAGCAAGTGCTGAAGAGACAAGTTGCATGATGGGAAATGTAAGCTCCAGTGGTCTGGGAGCTTGAGCCACTCCAGGGACTTACAGTCAGGATATGTCAGTACTAATTCTGACCATCTGAGTACTGAGTGCTTTAAATCGAGAGCCAAAGAGCAGATAAACTGAAAATTAATTTCATCTGTGTCACTTATGCACTTTTGGACAGTAAAGCATCTGTGCTTCTGGTTGCTTCCATTTGAGGCTCCAATTCCAGCTCTATATAATAACATCTAGATGCAATTCTGTATGTGAACATGTCTGTAAGTTGCTGCACTGTACACCAGTCATTATGACTCAAAGAGAAAATGTGTGTCTGCTGTTGAGCCGTCCACTCCTGTGAGCTTTGGGTCTCTTTGGATACTCCACAAGTGGTAGACAACATGCTACAGCAGACCTTTCATCTGCACCACCCAGCTGTCAGAGTGAAGAGCCACTTCCATTAAGTGTGTGTCTTCCCACTATACAATTATATACAGACACACACACAGGCTCATGAAGCAGGCACACACACACACACAGAGCCCTGCTCTCAGCTGAGAGTGTGCGCTGATACTACCAGACGGCTTTAGTTTTTTGTGTGTGTGAGAAGCAGACAGGGAGAGAGAGGGAGCATGCGACCTTTCAGAGTGCTCAGGGTGGGGAGCCCCTTTCCGTTTTTACGGAACAGAAATCAGCAATTGACCTGTCACTTTTGCTCTGATAGCCATCTCTGGAAAGCAGGTCATGCACATATGTCTAAAGTGCCTCTTAACCGCATTTTATGAAGCCAGAAAATGTAATCCAATAATGATTTGACTTGCAAGAGAGAGAGAGAGCCAGCCAGCTGGGAGTGATAGCGTGCACCGTTAGCACTCCTAAAAGCAGCCTGGACAAAAAAAATAAGGCCAAATTCCACGTTCTTATTTAATTTCAGCCACAACAGAATCACACAGATGTTGTCACTAAAGAGCGAGCATTCAAACACAACAAAACAGCGCTGGCATTCATTTCGACTGTTGATACATACTTCAGCATGTTTGCAGCAGCACTGAATGACTATCGTCTGAGCTGAGGCAAACCATACGCTATCTTTTTTTAGACTGCCTCATTTGCCCCCC
>OMNN01031143.1:60519-75180 GCA_900302755.1 Chromis chromis | reverse complement strand
GACCAGGGCAGTGGATCCTTTGGGTACTCTGGCTTGTGCAGTGGGGCCTCTGTCAATCCAACTTGTTCCACTGCATCCTGTTGATGCTTGATCAGAATGTGGTCTAGGAAGTTTGGAGGTCAAATCAACATCTTGGGCCATTGTCATGTTCCTCAAGATGTTCCTGATTGGTTGATGCCATGTGGTGGGGTGCATTTTCCTGTGGGGGTAGGCCAGTGACATTTGGGATTGCCATTTGCATGAGGGAGTGTGCTTGTTCTGGGACAATGTTTATTTGGGTGTCTAAGTCTCATCAACACGGATGTTAAAATCCACGGTTTTCCAGCAGAACACCACATAGTACCAATATGATCAATGTTATTCACTTCACCTGTCAGTGGTCATAATGTTGTGGCTCAACGGTGTATATATGCTCAATAAAAAGGAAAGGAAAAATCATTAAATAAATAGGAAAAAATAAGATTCCTTACCATTGTTATGAAACTTGAAATCTCCAACGAACTTGACATACTCATACACAGGTGGCTCCTTTGGGTCGATGTTACCTCTGGCTAGATGACAGCAAAATTCAATATGTGCCTCACCTGAAAACAAATGTTCACTGTTAATACCCAATACATAATACAGTATATATGCATCTTTATAACACTTGTTCATGAGGTGCTTCTTGATGATATTTTCTGTGTTTTTATGACACTAATACGACAGTAGCTGCAGATGCGCTGTGCAGAAATGAAGATCTAAAGTATAATTTTTATGCAAACAAAGAAAACACAATTCATATGCAGCCTTGTTTTCATCAGACTTATACAGCTGGTGTAGATAATGTTATTAAAATAGTCTGAGAAGGGGGAAAAGGTTCACGTCAACAAAGGGGTCTGGTATAATGTTTATGTGATATTTTATTACGCTCATAAATACATTTCTTACATCCACTGGGAGACTCAGAGAAGCTGATTTACAGGTTGACAGCATATCAAGTGCACTTTAAAGTGAAGAGGCTTTCCAAACTGAACTCTGTGAAAGAGAAACTTTTACTAACGCGGCACTCCGACCTCGATGAGACTTGAATATCCTCAAAATCTACTGTTTTGCCGACAGTTAAAGGCAGTTGATTATTTATTCTGCTGAAAAGCTCAAAAATCTAAATGTTTTCAGAGACATGCCAAGGTAGCTTTTTTTATTTGTATTCAACCGATGGAAGGAAAAAAAAGAATGAATTAGAAAATCATGTCTTATGTAAGCAGACTCAGCATAATTTAGCATAGCAAGGCAGTGATTTTGCTAAAAAGCCTTTTGCACAAGAGGTGTAGATCACTCCAGACGCGACTTTGTGACCGTTTGCTATTTAGGCTACTAAGAACAGACCAGAATAGTCACCACACACCCTCTCTGTTCCCCAGAAAAGCCAAATAGTAGCACAGGATTAAGGTCAGTGTCTTAAACCGCACCATACTACATTGCTTTGGATTACTGTGCTAACATAACAGTGATTTAAAGTCTTAACCATGATACTAAGCTAGTTCCTATTATTAGCCAAAAGTCTAATCATAGATACACACTAATCAGCAATCCAATAAACTACAGACCCCAATGCAGCAGCCTGCTCTATATACAGAGAGTTCAGTCTGGAGGAGATGTTGTGAAACAGCGTGTGAAAATCTAGAGTCAAGTGTTGTTTTTGTGTTTCAGCCACAGACCTTAAATATATATTAAAAAAAAGAAGAATACAACGTTTTGAGCTCCAGGTGACAAACCACAATACTGACTGTTCTGTACTCCGTGTTTCTCCCACAAACTGAACCTCTGATCTCCTGAAACGGGAGACAATCTACAGGCTTTAACCTCTTCTGCTGTGCTTCAGCATGATGACCCAGACACGGTGTGTGCAGAGAGTCGCTCAGCGGGATACTCACTGTCAAGGAAGTCAGCAGCAATGGGGTCAGTCATCAGCATGTGGGATGATAGCAGCTTATACACCTCCCCGTGTTCCCGCTCCGGGAGGAAATTCAAGATATTTTGGTCCACCATATCTGACTGGTGTGGAAAAAAAATACACAAATGACAGTCAGGCTTTTGGGGGGAGTGTGTCAAATGCAATGTGCAATTCTAATGTGTGGCAGTTTCTTTTCAGTTAAATGGCTTCTCTTATTCGCAAGCAACAGACTGCTGTAAAAAATAGATAAAACTGACATATTGATCCTCTGAACTCCAGAACCCACCGGCAGGTTTCAAAGGCTTGTTGTCTTTCAAAAAAACAAAAAAACATCGAAAATGGCACAATTTATAAGAACCAAAAAACAAAACAACAACAACAACAACAACAACAAAAAGAATCACTGGATTTTAAAGTTTTGGTAAAAAAAGATAATAATTTGTGACATACCGTTCACTGGAAGAGTTAACAAAATCTAAGCATAAATTGTGATATTCCATCAAAGTGACTTCATTCTACATGTCTAATTAAAAAATTCACCAAAGATAAAGCGTTTGTTCCAACCAGATTCTGTAAAAGACTAAAGATTTGCTTCTCCTCAGCGCAACCAATAAGCCATTAGTGAATCAGCTGTGACCAACAGTCAGGTGACAAAAATCCAGAGACTTTTTGACTGAACTAGGGTTGAACTGCAGGCTGTGTTTACACAAAGCATTGAAACAAATTAAAAACGTAAGTAGCAAAATATCTATAGCATGGAGTGTCACGATTTTAGTTAAACCTGTGCACACTTGGAAATATGTTGTACATGTTGATTCCAAGTTAAAAAAAATTGTAAAATTAGTAATCAAAGTTCAACCTTTTCTATTTTTATGAATTAAGGCATAACTTAAATTATAACAAGAGACATTTTTTAGTTCTCTTTACTTCTAGCTATGGTTGTGCTGTTTCCATTGAGGTGCAGGACTTTATATTACAGTAAAAAATGAGTCCACAGTGAGTAAAAAATGTGACGAGAGCAAAAATCGCCTAGAAAGTGTTTGGAGTTCAGAGGATTAATAAGCATCAAATGAGTGCTTTTCCAGCTGCTCACAAATGGAGAAACCACAGAGCGTCACAGTAGAGACACCAACAGCCTCTGGCAGTTATAAACTGGTTTGTGCAGAAATGGAAGTTATTTAAGTTGTCATAATTGAAGAAGTAAAGAGCCTTATCAAAGCAAATGAAAACAAATCCTTGATCAAATCAGGTCAAGTCAAATATTGGCCAACATTTATTGGTGAACCTGCAACTGCTCTGTTTCTAATCAAGAGCCATTTATATTTAAGTGGCGATGTGAGGTAGACGAATGTGTTTGGATGATTTATTAAAGCTCACTTACCGGTAAATGGCCAATAAGTGAAGACACACTGTCAGATACGTATATGATGTTGCCATCTGTAGTTAATGCAACCAGGAAACCATCCAGGGCCTAGAAGAAGAGGGAGAACGTTGGCACACTGAGGTTTTAATGTGTTACAGTGTGTTAAAGGGTGGTGTGGCTTTGTTTTATTGTCACATATCTTCTTCTGTGGAAGTCATCATAAAATTATACTGGCATGTTGTTGATGTGCTGCTATTTACTCAGCTCCTTATCTGTCACATGACTTCTCCAGCAATTATTTTTAGAACAAAACATGTGAACGTGATCAATATAAAATTCATCTAATGTCCATTTGTTTTTATCATCAGTGTCGGAGCTGAATCGCCTGTTTTACAAACACAGCCTCCCTCCTGGTGTTTTACCTCCAGCATCAGCTGAGTGAACTCCTCATTACTGAGGAACGAAGGCTTCCAGTCCTGCCTCACATCACAGGTTTCATTCTGTGCAGTGATGTCTGGAAAAGACGGAAGGTTTAATAAAACGCCGGCATTAAAATTCGGCTAAATATAAATGTTTAAATAAGAACGCGCGCTGCGTGCAGACTGCAGAACGGCTCCCCTACCTTTCTGCTTCTGCAAGAAGTCGATCGTCCTCTGCAGTATGGTGGACTTATCCATCTTGCGTGGATGGCCTTGACCCTGCAGCATGGTGCACAGCTCTTTGATGAGCACATTGAATTGGTCTCTTCTTTTCTTTTCCGATTTGTTTCGGGATGCCCTGAAGCAGACGAAACACGACAGAGAGATTACGCATCAGGGGGAATGCAAAGCTCAATTAAGTGACTTTAGTTTCTCTTGTGTTTTCTTTTATTCACACCATAAATGGAAGAGCAGATACAGCTGAGAATAAAAGAATCTGACAGAAACACAGCACGGTCCTGAAAACTAGCAGATTTCTTCTTTCGTTTACTGTCAACATCCCAAATATTAAGGTTAGATACGTTTTTTTCCACTTGAATGAAACTACCTCTTATTATGTGCATATGTGCAATATTAAACTGTTAAATTAGAGAGTCAAAAGAAACCAGAAGCAACAGGTGACAAAAAAAAAAAACTTATCTTCACTTGTGAATACAGTTTTTCATTCATTCATTGTATCTATTAACCCCCCCTAAACAATTTATAGGCTTTTTTTTTTTTTTTTTTTTTCTTCTGGCTCATTTTTCACTGCAATTTCAAGTTCTGGATCTCTATGGAAAGGGCACAACCAAGGCTAAAGGAAACGAGAACTCAAGCGTATCTTTTGTGTGGAATAATACAGTTCAGCTCAGTGTAATCGTCGCCTGCAGTTCAGCCAAAAAGAATTCCCTGAATTTCTATCATGTGACTGTTGGTGGTGGCTAAGTAACTAATGATTTAAAAGTTGCACCGAGGAGGACAGAATCTTTTTGTTTTTTACAGAATCTACATGCACAATGACGTAATTTTGATAAAAATATCCCAAATTTAAAATTAAATTTATTTACGGATACAACTGGAAGTCACACATGGTTAGTTCAAGGACAATCTGAGAATTGAAAATGTGACAATTATTTCTGGTTTTACAGTTCTTGTGCCGATAAATGGTGTCATTTGCAGATTCTTTTAAAAAGGTAACATGCCGTTCAAACCCACCATTGGTTTTTGGGGTTTAGTGAGTAAAAACCCAGTAGAGCACATTGAGGTTGAACCCTCATTATTAATGGTGCCAAGGTACATGCAATAAACCCAGACACTTTTTATAATCAAATAGCAGTGACAGAAAAAAACAGGGCTCTGTCATTAAAATGTGTAGGAATTACCAAAGAGATAAATAAGAATATTGTTGTATTACATGTATTATGTCCATTATTTAATATAAAGTTAAGCTCAGACAGCCTCAACAACAACATTACACTGGAGCTACTAACTACTGGAACCACTAACAAAGGTGTATATTATCTATCCGTATTACAATAAATAAATGAGTTAACTATGCACTGTTAATAAAATCAAAAGAGAAAGCTATACAAACAAACATATACACAGAAGTTGCGTACCTTTTTGCCCTGTCCTTCTCATCTTCATCTTCCACGCAGCTGCTGGCGCTGGAAACACAAGGACACAAGTTAAAATGTAGTTTCTCTTTGGCATCAAACACGACTAACAAAAATGTTATGATATGATGTTATTTGCATTACATTCATCATTTTACACAGCAGAAATGTCATAGTAGGAAAACACAGGCTTTAGTATGAACATTAACATTAGCTCTGCTCTGTTCCAGCGTCCCAGTACGTCATGACAGTGTGACAGCGAATCTCCATTTACAAAACCAGGACCCTGAAGCTGAAGCAGATAAATGGATTCGCCATCATATCTTTTATCATGCATCTCTGCTTTTCCTACTGTGACATGTCAAAATATGCTCTACTGTATATATATATAAAAAAAAGGAGCCTATGCGCATTAACTGGCATCCTGGGTTTCAGGTTATGTTGAGGAAAAAAAGCTCATTCAGTGGTTCAATCAAATAAACTCCAGAGATTATCACAGACAAACTGTGCACTTCCCACTATTAATGCCATGATTCTGTTGGAGTAACCTGCTAACCCAGATGAAGCTCCTGGTTTCCCCCGATGTTTAACGGGTTACTGTGGCATGTAAACGGCCTACTCCATATTCCTGCTTTCGGTTTATTACATGTTTTGATAGTTACCAGCAGCTTAGCTGGAAGCTGATGTTATCATTTTATTTTTTACTGCCGGTATATATTCACAACAACAGCATGAGTGGACTTTTTATACTACAACAGCCTCATCAGTGGCAATAGAGATAATCAGTGTATGTAAACAGCCTCGCCCAAGACTTTAACCTAAAGGGCTGCAATCAGGTTTAGTTATTTTATCATTTATTTTAAAGCTTCTCTCTTTCTCTGTCTGACTGTGCAAAGATAGACACTTGTGAGCTTACAGTCACTAATGCATAAAATAAAGCTTGAGAACTTTGCAAATTTCACATTCACAGATGGCAATAAGAGCACTTTTATACGGCTGCATTGACTGGAGATGAGCAGCGCTGTGTTCATTGCTATAATCATATGTGTCGATATAAGAGGCGATGCAACGCTTATAGAAACCACAGGCGATTCAAAAAGCAACCACTGGAGTTTAAGAGAGAAAATAAGAGTTTCTTCTGTGTGACTGCAGCCTTTTACTGGATCAAATTTAATTTAGTTGCACAGTGATTCATTAAAATGCTTCATTACCCTTGATGGATGTAAGTGCTTTGATCACATCTGTGTTAAAAGGCTCTTTGCTTTGTAAAGCAGATGGCACTGGGAGTTGTAAGTACAGAGCCTCGATATTATGCACACCGTACTATGGACGGTGCATTAGACAGATTTCTTCAGTTGTTCAAATCCAAAACTTGCTTCATGTCTTCTCAGAACATGTTTTGTTTAATATTTTATCATCCGACTATCCAAAACTAGATAGAACTTCTCCTCTCCTTTTATTCTTTAGTCCATTGTCCATCCGCATTCTCCTCCATTTCTATTTAATAGTAACTTTGCCATAGTTTGAGTGAAAAACAGACTTTTTCTTTTCAGACTTTCTGGCTGACACCTCAGCTGTTTTATTATTATAATTTTTTTAACACCTTTTATTTTTACAGAAGTACTAATATATCGGTGCAACACACTGAAATACAGTTCACAGGCTTTGAGCAGAATAATACGTGTGAACATTTTGAGATCATTTCTGATCGTGCCGAACCGATGAATGACAAAAGTGCGGCAACCATTGAAATATTTAACAGTGATGGAGGAAGAGGAAGCACTGAGGTATTATTGAGGAGTGATTTTTAAAAAACTGCCAGCAGCTAGAATTTTAGGAGTAAATACATGATATTAAAATATTGGTTTTCTTTTAAATAATGCCTCATATATCTAAATAAAGCTTTCATAAAATAACTTAACTACCCACACTACATCATATTTGGACTCATGCTGGATTTGACGTAACTGCTGATTACATTTACATGACATCCCAGCTAAGGCTCCTCTCATTCCTTATACTGTATGTACTAATGCAACATCTTCAAGACAAATAATGCTGCACTATATTTGCAGAATATATCAAATGCAGATATAAATAGCCAAGTATATAACTCAAACAAAAACCACAAACAGAGGTTCACTTAGTTTGATACTCACTCCCAGTCCCTGTGGGAGGACGGACAGGGGCCACCGAAGTCAGAAAGGTTGTCCATACTCACTCCCTCTCCCAACCAGGCCCTTTCTGAAGTCTTGTAAGTCCCATCCGCGCTGACCTCGTCTGAACACTCTTTTAGAAAGACCTACCACGGACCAGTCGCCCACCACCTCCTCGAATCCACCAAAGAAACGCCAAATCCTGTGGAAATAGACAAAACTGATTACAACACCCTGTAGGAGAGCATGTCGAGGAGGATTAAAACTGCATCCGTTCGTGTTAGTGTAAAGCAGGTGGGATTTGTGTTAAGAAAAAAAAAGAATCTGCATTTTTTACCTCGAGGACTTAATGTGCTTTGCTGGAGAAGCTTTAATAATGCAATGTAAAGTGAATGAGCCATCTTCACCTGGGCGCTTCATCACTAAAGAAGTGTTTTTGTATGGGAGGAGCTCCCCTGACCTAGAAAGCTGTCTAAAGCAGACACCTCTTTTGATAGCCCAGCGTGAAAACCTGAGTGCAGAACAGCCACCTTCTTCACATCCTTTGTACATGGCGAGTTTTAGCAACATGCAGCAGACACCTCTTTTATAAACCTGACCGAGAAGTCCGAGTGGAGCCTTAGCCCGCTGCAATTAGCAACGCAACACTGTGTGTATTCAATGACAGATATTAATAACGTGTCTGCAGACACTGTACACTTCAAAACATGTGTTTTTTCCTTTATGTGGCTACAGAACACACTGTACATCATCTTAGTCAGCCGGTTTGGGCCGTCTAAAATACTAACAATAACAAAGAGCAATTATTTTATTCCAAGCCACCATCATTTTCCAGTAGGAAAACAACATATGCTTCCTTTTAACCCTAATTAAAGTAGTCCATGGCTTTGTGGTCTGGAAATAAATTACATTATGTATCAATTATATTCAAGTTATAATTATAGTTAGTGGGTCATCTTAATTCAGGCAGTCGACAGTGTTTGTCTTATTCCACATGTACTGAGAGCGGCCTCGGGCACAAACTACCAGTTATTGCTTCTTCCATCATTTTTAAACTAAACAAGAGCCGCGGTCAGAGCAGGAACACTTTAATGGAAACACACGAGTGATGTGATGTAATTAAGTACTCGAAAGATTAGAAGTCTCTGTCTAACCCAAAAAAAAGTGAGCTGATAAAGTCTTATGCGCTGATTCTAATAGGAAAGCAATACGTTCTAATAATGAAATGAAGGTATTTAATTATAGAAATAATTTTTTTTGTGTTAGCTTTTGGGACTCTCTCTCTCTCTGTGTGCTTCCACTGCATATACAAACGTTCAGCTGTATGTAGCTGGTCTTAAAGCACAACTTTAGCTAAAATTACTTGACCCACAGACCACTTGTGTTCCAAAACAATGTGACCTATAAAAATGTAATTATATACATTTCTTAGTGGTGCAGCATAAGAAAAGAGGAAGAAACACTGACAGCCGGCTGATTTAGAAACTCTCTGGTCAGTTTGCTTTTATCAGCACCATAGGATTTTCTATACATCTCACCAATATCACAGATCCATTCGTATTAGTGTATATTTAGTCTGATATACTGTGATGTGAAAACTTTACTTCTGCAGTGCATAATGCAGAAAAAAAAAGATGTTTGGGGTCAATTAGAAATGGTTTAATCAGAATTTGTTGAGCAGAGCAGCTCAAACTACATTGTTAACAATAGTATCAGTAATATCTGCAGCGCATGTAGCAGAGTTCCCATCACAGCTGAGCAAACAGTGAAGCGGCGTTGTTAATGAAAGCTGCTAACTAGTTTACGACAGACACTGCTGGAAAATTAATAAACACTGGCCACATCATCAATCTCTTTCAACATAACTTTACGCTTTGAGTATATGCTAAGATATAAAGTGTATCTATCGGCTGATATATTGATTATTATATTGATTATTACATCAGGCTGGTCGGGCTCTAATGTTTAAAATCCCAGTTTAGTCACATTTGAATCTTCACTGAAGTTCTGAAATTCACTCACTATTATGAGACAATACAATCTGACTGAAACTCTGTATTGGATTCAAGTAATACATATTGTATTATGTATCTCGCAAATTATACCGTGAGCTGATTTGCCAAAAGTGGCCGGTGCTGAGATAAAAACATTCCACTTAACATTCTACTCATCTCAGGTTAATTCAGGTAAAAATCTACTACTTGTTGCTTTAAAATCAGGCCCTGGGTTTCTTTTTCTGTTTGCCTCATCTGTTCTTCAGATACATTCAGCTGTGATTCTTTTTTTTTTTATGTTGCTTCATTACTTTGTATTGAAGCATGTACAGACAGGTGACAAATTAAAGGAAAACCTGAACTGTTGACCCCTACAGTGAGAGGATCAGGTGGTTGTTATGTTGTCGGGGCATTTTGTTGGCATGATTTGGCTCCACTTGTCCTTTCAGAGGTAAAGGTCACCGCAAATTAATACAAAGTTGTTCTGAGTCATCACCTTTAATCCCGTGACGAAACTTTTCCATCCTGATGGGAGTGGCGTCTTAAGGACGACAACGACACACGTATGATGTAAATCATTTGCTTTCGTCTCCACAGTCACAGGATCTCAAACCAGTGGAACGCCTGTGGGAGATTTTTGGACTGACGCATTAAGTCAGCACTCCTCGCCACCATCATCAAAACACCAAATGCGGGAATTTGTTTTGGAAAAAAATGCGCTTCATCCCTCCGGTAGAGTTCAGAGAATCGGAGAATTAAGATGCATTGAAGCAGCACAGGTTGACCCAACACCTCATTAAACCACTTCATCTTTAATCTGTACTACTAAGAGCATCAAATGGGTCAGAGGCAGCCAGTAAGGTAAAAAATCAAATCAAAGACACAGAAGCTTTTACTGTGATACAGCAGGTGTTGATTTTTACCAGACATTAAACACCAGGAGAAGACTCCACTGTCTGTGTCTCAGTGAAATATATTCATATACAGCTAATTTGCTGTTTGCTCAGTTAGGACTCACAGTCCCAATGCACATGGACACAATGGGCCTAGTTTTACATTCCATCTCCTACTTCAAGTCTGGTATTTTTTCATTTAATTGCCGTGAACATGTTGTTGGGGGAACATTTTAAACATTTTAACAAGCTGACTCTATATTTTTTTGTTGCCCGATCAACCCAAACTTTCGAGATCTCAACACGAAGCTGGAGCTACGTGGCCTCTATAATCTCACACTCCCTGTATGATACACATGCTGTCACCCCACCTTCAGACTTATTGCTTATTACATCTCAAAGCACCAACCACTTCAATGGAAACGCAGATTGCAAATTAAAGTCTTAATTAAGGTAAACAAACCGGTATCTCCTCCCCTGACCACACAAACATGAGAGAAGACAACAGCAAAAATGCAGCAGAAAGTATGTTGAACAAAACCCAGACCAAATTTCTAAAATGCTACCGAGCTTTTATTTAATTACAATTCCAATGCCATTGCAGTTGACATTCTTTTTAGGTTAAGCCAGAAAAAACATTTGCTACCGCTGACGGCAACATTAATGCTTAATCAGAAACACAACTTCCGCATTTACTGCAGTGCCGTCCTGCCAAACTACTGTTTTTATTTACAACGTGAGACTGAAACCAAAAAAAAATGCCCCAAAGATGTCTAAACAGTAGCAAAATGTAAAAAACAAAAGCCTAATTTCCTATATAGGCAACACAAATCAATTAATACTGCTCAAAAATACACAACCTTAGGTGCGTCAAGAATCACCGTATGCATCTTTAACACACTTCACTCTGCAAAGCTATGTAAAATGAAACCCCCCGTTCTTTTAACGTATTGAGGTTAAACCACACCTTGCAAGGTTAACAGCTAAAAAACATCAGAGTCTGGTTACACTGCTGCCTGCAGGTATTTAAAGCCTTTAACTAGAAACCTGAACTTGAGACACAAGCCAGCACGCTGAAGTTCAAGTTCACGACCAACACTGTATGTAAACAGGCTGTAACAGGGACACGGAGTCTGACAATGACAATATAGGAGTTTCTTTGTGGACAGGAAACCTAATGTATTAATCGCTGGTGTCCTAGAAAGAGCGTTGGTTATATTTTATGCTTTAACTGGAGCCACACTAAACCTCTCACCTGACACTATAGGGATATAATGGAATATCTGCTCCATTTGTGCATTTAAAGTAAAGCCTCTTTTTTTTACTATTTTTACTTGCTTTTCTGAGGCTCTTTAATATTTAAAGTTTACATCTGGTGATTGATTCCTAAGCAAATTCAAAACGGTACTACGAGGCTTATTTTCATTTCAAACGCAGCGTCACTGAAACGCACTGATGGCTTTGATGAGAAATAAAGTGTGTTTGTGTGCACAGCCTCCTTACTGCTGGAGATATACAGCCACCCTCCACTGCAATAAATGACATCTAAAAAGCCATTGTCCCCTCTGTAGCTTTTTTACCTTCAACAAGATATCGGTGCCGATCATTGAAAAACACTGGAGTTACATCCAGTTTGTGCTGCAGCAGATGGTTGTTTATGTTGCTGGAGTTTAGGATACATGAGGTGTGGCGATTACATAATCCATCCAATGCTTGAATTCAATTTCTTTTATTTCGAGGCGACTTAAACTGGCAGCAGTTAACTGTGCGTGTCCATCAATCATCGCTCCATCCTCCCTGTGTGACTGTCATGCTTTTGATGTTATCTCATGTGGTAACACTCCATCACATGTTTCGTATCTGTGACACAATGCGCATGAACTAATTTCAAAACAATGGATAGCAAACCAAATATCTGCCAGAAAAATCACAGCTGACAGTCGTTCAGCCCCAGTTGTTTGTCATCCTGTTAAAAATCTGAGATGCCGAAATGCCGTCACGCTATCTGTGGCATTCAAACAGGTTGTGTCCGATGCCGTCGGTCACTTTAACAATAATGAGGGCACAAGCACAGATGAGAAATGTTGACAGTAGATATTTCCCAGTAGCTGTCCAAGAAAAACCTGTTGAACGTCGTGATTGGGGCGTGGCGGACAAGCCTGTCGGTGCCAACCCGTAATGATTGCAGCTTCAAAGGATTTATGCCACATGTGATTTATAGATTTAACCCTTTCCCGTATTGACGGCTGCACATACTGTAGTTGTGATGTTATCTGATGCGTACTGAGCACCATGTTGTCAGAAATCCTGTTTCACAATCAATCACCTCACAATGGTTGGAATTCTTTTACTATAGATGCTGTTTACATGGTAATTCAGAACAATGCAGTTCATATTTAATCTGTGAGTCCGAAGACAAGAAAACCTATGATGTAGATTTTTATCAAACTACACAGGAACTGTGTCATTTTAATGCCTATAATTAATTCTGCAAATCACAAACTGGAATCAAGACTTACAATTACATCTCAACAGACCCAGTTTATGAAGACTGTAACTAGAATTTTTAAGTGACTTAAGGATTTAGATGGAGCTGTCAAATGGATACAGTTACAATATATACACAGATCAGGCATAACATTATGACCACCTGCCTAATATTGTGTTGGTCCCCATTGTGTGGTCAAAAATGCTATGGACAAGAGGACCTCTCAGGGTGTCCTATGGGGTCTGGCACCAGGATGTTGGCAATGGATCCTTTGGGTACTCTGGCTTGTGCAGTGGGGCCTCTGTCAATCAAACTTGTTCCACTGCTTCCTGTTGATGCTTGATCAGAATGGGGTCTAGGAAGTTTGGAGGTCAAATCAACATCTTGGGCCATTGTCATGTTCCTCAAGATGTTCCTGATTGTTTGATGTTTTTGCCATGTGGTGGGGTGCATTTCCCTGCAGGGCTAGGCCAGTGACATTTGGGATTTCCATTTGCATGAGGGATTGTGCTTGTTCTGGGACGATGTTTATTTGGGTGTCTAAGTCTCATCAACACGGATGCTAAAATCCAAGGTTTTCCAGCAGAACACCACATAGTAATATAATAATAATGTAATAATAATAATGTTGTGGCTGATCGGTGTATAAAGGCCTCAGAATGGCTACTTTTACCTTGACTGTTAGCAAAGTTGATTTAAATAATGATAATAGTTTTCATTGCCATTGATTTTAGTACAGCTCTAGTCACTTATTGCCTTCAATTAATTGATTTGCATATAAAACATCCAAAAACTATGATAATCGGTTGTCATAGTTTCCTAAAGCATAAGGAGAAACTTATTTTATCTGATCCCAAGAGAAATGTAGTTATATTATGAATATATAAAAAAAGAAATAGCATTAAATTCTTACTTTTAAGAAGCTGCAGCCACCAAATGTTCATTATTTATGCTTAAATTTGAGCCAGTTTCAACACAGGTTTCAGTGCAAAATAAGATCAGATAAGATTAGCCTTAAATAATTCTACTGCAGGGAAGTTTGCAGCGTCACAGCAGTGGAAGTGAGAGTGCAAGAATGTAGTGACATTCGTAAAAAAAATTAAAAATAAACAAGAAATGTGCATAAAGATATTCTACAGATTCTTCTATATGTAGAAACTCAGATTTTGCACAGGACCTTTACATAGAAAGACATTGATATTGCACAGATTCTTCTCTTATTAAAAGATACTGACAGTAAAACAACTTATTATATTATAAATGTTGCACAGATATATGTAAAAATAAAAAGATATCAAGTCGAGTCAAATAGCAGTGTCATACCATATTGCAACAACATTACAAAGTGCTTTCATATAAAAGCAGCAAACATGTTTACACACTTGTTTAGAGACCCAATCCTGTATATTTAGTGTGAAAAGTAATTCACATTTTTAATCCATAGACTACTTTTGTCTTTAGAAGGAGACTTACAGAGGATCTTGCACACGGATGGGTGATTTGAGAGCCTGCAACAGAGAAAGACTCTTCGAATCCCAGAGAAAACAGATCTCTGCCGTGTGCATTGAGTCGTCTTTGCAGTGACTTAAACGGTGATCCTAAATCAATACCTCCATTACTGGAGATGTGGAGTTGACTTGCAGCCTGGCGGCGTGCTTCGTGGTGCTTCTGGTGGAGATTTCAGGCCTTAGCGACCAGCACTGGTCCAACGTTGTCAAGGAAACTACGAGGGGGTGGAGTGGTGGTGGGGTGGGGGG
>OMNN01031143.1:47561-58271 GCA_900302755.1 Chromis chromis | reverse complement strand
GGGTGGGATCGAACTTGTCAAGGTCTCCGCACACCCAGAGTATAATGTGGAAGGAGATAGTTTTGGATTCGTGAAGTGTTTTTAAACTAAAACTGTATTTAAATGTCTGTCTTTCTACCTGTCCTCCTCCTCCTTCTCCTCCTCCTCCTCTTCTCTGCCTCCTTCAGGATCAGACAGCTGGACAGCAGCTGAGAGACGCCACTTCAACAAAGGCATCACCGCATACAAGAAGGACTTCTTTATGGTGCAGAAACAGGTATGTGTCTGCATTCAAACTAAAGCAGACTCTAGTGGTGGTGAGATTAGGCCACCTAGTAGCCGTGGAGTCAACAGACCTTCCTCAGTAAACAGTTCGCACGTGATATTATCTTCTCCTCCCTTTGAGTGGGTGGAGAAAACAGTCACAGGAACTGGGTTTGATTATTTGCAGTGTCATAGTCAATTATTGCATTTCCCCAGCAGTGCATAAAGATTTAATTTTCTTGTCTGAACCACTTCAAGGATGAAGATGGATGCAAAATTATATCAGTCTGACAGTGTTTATTGGCCAAACCACCAAATTAAAGGCTTCTAGATTTGATTTATGAAGGTGCTTTTTGTTGTTTTGGGACACTGTCTTTGCTTTAATGAAAACTGCTCACAGCATTTCTAAATAATTAGATCCCTAATTCTAGTCGCTTATAGACAATAGTTAACAGCTATACTCAATAAAGTCATTTATAGAGCAACTACAACATTATGAAATTTATGATTTAAAATGTGTCTTGCATCCTAAGACAAGCACTGTTTCACATAACAAAAACACAACATTTAATCAAACAAGAAAACTAAACTACAACATATGTTAATTTAGACGTTATGAATAACTGGCTGCAGTGCTTCACGTTGACCATTTTCCTGTAGAGATGTAATTACTGACCAAATACCAAGCAAAGAAAAACGACATATTAATCAGTAATTAAATTAATTTTTTAGCACCAGCCAGCTGCAGCGACGTTTCTCCGATCAGGTTGCATTTAAGTGGAAAATTATTAGTCTGAGTTGCCAAAATACACGAAAACTAATGAATGCACATAAATAATTCAAATCGAAAGCGAAACTCTATAAAAATCTATGTCATCTGAGGTTGCTTTGTCTCTGTTTGCTTTGCAGCAGAGGACTGTATTTGTGCTTACTTTGCAGCTCTGATGCTCCCATACATACAGTAACATCCCTTAACAGAGAATGTGTGTGTGTGTGTGTGTGGTTTACAGGTGACTACTAAGACAGTGGCGCAGTGTGTGGAGTTTTACTACACGTACAAGAAACATGTGAAGATGGGCCGAAACGGGACGCTAATCTACGGCGAGCAGGAACCTTTGGAGAGCAGGACCACTGAGGAAGAGGTGAACCACAAGGTCAGACACGTGTTTAATATCTCTGCTGCAGAAAGAAATGCAATTAAGCAAGTTAAGTTGTCGCAGATGTGAAGAAGAACATTAGATATACTAAAAGCTACTTCTGCAAAAACATTCTCTTAGCAGTGTTATTTGGAGTTAGAGGGACCGATGAGCTGTGGTTTACAAGTTAATGGGATAGAAATGAGCGTGACAGTTTGACTGCGGGGTGATATTATTAGACACCAGTATTTTATTTAGATGTAAAACAGCACAGTGTGAGCTCCGAAATGACAGCGCTCAGAATATCTTTATTGACCAGCTGAGTGTTGAATTAAATCATGAAACAGGCTTCAGCTTTCTCCAGCTATGACACATAAGGTTCTTAGTCTTCTAAATGCTGCTAATAAATGCATTCATCCATTGAAACATTGCAGGTACAGTTTAAGTGGTTTTCAAGGATAAACCTGCATCAATACATAAACTAATTTACCTTCCCCGCAGCATTCACTGTCATTTAGAGATGTATAGATGCATTAAAACCCAATACTCAAGAAGGATACGGTGTGAAACGTTTGTAACTTCAGCATCTATTTCTAAGTTTCGCTGCAGAGGCGTGCGTCTTGATACAAACTGTACTTGTTGGACCAGCAGGGCGCTCACAGACTGGAGCCTCAGCGGGAGGAGGACAGCAGGAAGTGGGAAGGGTCAGCTGACAGGAAACAGGATGTCCTCCCCACCAGGGCGACACACACGCTGCAGTCCACCGAGAACGTGAGTGTAAACCAGCGACAGTGTGAATAAACAAAACAAGAAGCACAAACGGTTTGTCATTTCACATGAGGAAGCTGTTTGTGGACTTCTACCCTCTGAAGGCCCCACTACATTTTTATTCACTGTGGGTTCATTTTTTACTGCAATCTAAAGTTCTGTACCTCTATGGAAACAGAACAGCCATGGCTAGAAGGAGAGACAGCCCAGTTTGTTTCCATACTTGCCTTCTATCTGCTTGGTGTAAACACAGCCTTCAGGTTAACCCAGTTCAGCTGAAAAGTCCCTAAATTTTTGTTCCATGACTGCTGGTTGCAACAGAGTCACTAAAGGCCAAAGAGCAAACAATCTTTTTTTTCTTTTTTTTTACAGAATGTGGTTCCTGCATATGGTCTCTTCATGGCAAATTCTTAAATAAGACATGTAGGATGAAATTCCATGATTTGAAGTGTATATTTGCATCATTTACCCGACAGAACAGCTTGCCACAGATAGGTGAAAGGTTGAAAATCTGATCAGTGTTTCTGTTTTTGGTGTAACTTTGGTAATTTTAAAAAACAAATAGTATGTCTTTCAAACTCACAAGGAAGTTTTGGGGGTTTAGAGGATGAAAAAAATGTGTAAAAACAGTGTTTCATCTTCTCTCCTCAGCCTGTAATATCAGTGTTGTACTTTCCAAACTGTCACATCTAGCCACACCTCAAACGTGCTCACATTGCACTCATCCAGTCATCCAGTCAACACTTTTGCTTTGACACTTCTACCACATTGGTCTTAGTCTGTAGTAACGGTGAAGAAGAAAAGGAACAAGTTGTGTTTTGTTGATGAAGCCCGCAGTTTCGGTGACTGTTAATGTTGTAAAATAGTCAGTCCTGTAATAAGTGTAGTCACTCAAGTCATTCAGAGCTCCAGTTTTTAAAATGGGGGACCAAAAGCAACAGACTCAACCCAAACGAATATTTCTCCTAACACATAGCAAAGTTTCTATCAACAACCGTAGCGGGAGAGATGAGTGAGGAGGACGAGGGGACGTTAGCCTCCCCGGGAGGTGGAGCTGCCTTCCAGCTTGTAGGAAATGTGACTTGTTCATCTAGAGAGAAGTCAGACTTTCTGCTGGAACACTATACGTACTGGGGCAGTGGTGGCCTAGTTGTTTGTGAAGCGAATTTGTAACCGATGGGCAGGGGTGGAGAATCCTGGTCCTCGAAAGTAAAAATCCAGCATGTTTTAGATGTGTCCCTCTTCCAACACACCTGATTCAAATGGTCAGGATCATTATCAGGCTTCTGCAGAGCTTGATGATGAGATGATCATTTGAATCAGGTGTGTTGGAAGAGGGACACGTCTAAAACTTGCTGGATTTTTACTTTCGAGGACCGGAATTCTCCACCCCTGACTCTATCTAACAACCTCTTTGTACGTGGCACTGTTGAAGTTAGCAGTGTCATATCATCCACATAAGCCCTAACTGGTGGAAGACCGTTCCATTCCGTTCTGCAGTCTCTCCCCACCTACAACCCACTATGAAGCCCTAATAATTACCTCCATAGCCATTGTGAAAGCTAACGGAGAAACTGTACATCCTGCCATAATACCAACTTCCAATCTTTGCCAGCCTGTTGTGAACTCTGCTATACTTGCACATAACCTTATGTCCTGGAAATATGCTTTCACCAGGTTAACAACTATCTCCGGTACTTTAAAGTAGTGAAAGGAACTCCAAATAAGGCTATGCGGCACTGACCCGAACGCATTAGCCAAATCTAAAAATACAACATTCATGTCTCTTCTCTCCCTCTTAGCTGTCTGAATCTGATACCAAATCATGCTAGTATGCTCTAAGCATCCAGCAAATCCCAGTATCCCTGCCTTCTGCACTGTAGAATCTATCCGACCATTCTTCTCTAAGTAACTAGCCAACCTCTGTACTACAATACTTAAGAAAATCTTTCCCTCAACATTTAGGAGAGAACTCATCCAAAACTGGCTAAGGTCTGATGACTCCTTCTCCTTAGGGATGAAGACACATCCTGCCCTGTGCCATAATCTTGGAATACTTTGTTTCTCCCAAAATATTCTCAGACATCTCCTTAAGATGCCAGGTGCACTCTTATAGACCCGGTAGGGGACTCCATTAGGCCCTGGGGCCGATGAAGCCTTTGCACGCCTGACCACCTCTACAACTTCTCTCCATCTAGGTGGGCTAACATCCATCTCCTGCCCCACTTCCCCTAATGGTGGCATGTCAGGTGGAAGACCTATATTCCTATTCTCTCAAATACTGTTCAACCTCTGACTTTGTTGCCTTAAGTTGCCCTCCTTTTTCTTGATTAAACAAGCCCTTCACAAAATTAAAGGAGTACCTAAAAAATGCTGACCTTGCACGTTCTTTCTTCTTTCTCTTCTCCCTAAGGTGTTCTGCCCTTCTGAGTACTGCTAACCTGCTTCTCAGCTCCTCTTGCAACAAATTAATTCCCTCCCTTTCTTCTTCTGATGCCTTCCTCCACTGCTTTCTTAACTGCCTCCTTTCCTTTACTAACTTCTCTATTTCTCTTTGCTGCCTAGACCTTCCTAACTCTCTCTCTTCTCATGAAAATCAGAAATACAATAGCTCAAAATATTGCAAGGTTTTCTAAGGTCAATTTTAGAAAAAGGATTTATGATACAGAAATATCCAACTTATATATATCCTTTATTTAACCAGGTAAAAACTCATTGAGATTAAAATCTCTTTTCCAAGAGTGACCTGGCCAAGAGGGTGAACTCCTTTAAGGTATCCTCATTTATACACCAAATACTTGGTTGGGGCCCTTTTCCCATGAATTACTGCATCAGTGCTGCGTGATATTAAGGCGATAAGCCTGTGGCACTGCTGAGGTGTCTGCTTTGATAGCGGCCTTCAGCTAATCTGTATTTTTGTATTTTTGTGTCAGGCGTTTCTCATCTTCCTCTTGACAATACCACATATTTGGTTCTATGGGGCTCAGGTCTGGTGAGTTAGCTGGCCAATCAAGCACAGTAATACCATGATCAGTAAACCATTTGGTTGTAGTTGTGGCTCTGTGTCCAGTGCTAAGTCCTGCTGGAAAAAGGAAACTGGCATCTCCATGAAGCTTGTCAGCAGATGGAAGTATGAAGTGCTCTTAAATCTCCTGGTAGATGCTGGCTTGACTTTGTACTTGATAAAACACAATGGACCAATGCCAGCAGATGTCATGACACCACAAATCATCACAGACTGTGGAAACTTCACACTGGACTTCACACACTTTGGATTCTGTGGCTCTCCACTTGTCCTCCAGACTTGGTGAACTTGATTAACAAATGAAATGCAAAATTAACTTTCATCTGAAAAGAGGACTTTGGATTCCTGAGCAACAGTAGAGTTGTTTTTCCTCTTTAATGCAGGTAAGATGTTTGATTCTTGGTGGCTCTTGACTCACTGACACCAGCCTCAGTCCTTGTGAAGCTCTCCCAGGTTCACAAATCAACTTTTCTTGACAATCCTCCCAAGGCTGCAGTCATCCCTGTTGCTTGTACATCTTTTCCTACGACAGTTTTTACCTCCAGTCAACTCTATATTAATGTTTCGATACAGCACTCTGACAACAGCCAGCTTTTTCAGCAACGACCTTCTGTGACCTAAACTACTTGTTGAGGGTGTTGATGATTGTCTTCTGGAAGTCTTCTGAAGTTCCAATCAGCAGTCTTCCCATTACAGAGGCTATAATGTACTGAACTAGACCGAATTATGCACAGTATTTTTTATGTATAAAAGGTAATTTACTCAAACCAAAATGTAGTATTCTTAGATTTTGAGATGTTTTTTTGTGTGTTTTTTGAGCTGCAGTTTATAATTATTAAAATTAAAACAGAAAAATGCTTGAAACATTGTACTTAACATGTAATGAGTCTAGAACATATACAATTTTAACCTTCTTAAATAATTGATGGAAACACTTTTTCATGATATTCTTATTTGTGGTGATGCACCAGCATAACCGTAATGCAACCCTGGTTTACTCTCTACAATTTTTCAAAAGCAACAACAAATTATCTCTAACTTTTATGTACAACTCTACAGATCATGTGTGTCCTACAATTTGGGTACGAATATCCATCATAAGATATATGTACACGTAAAAGGTGCGCAGTCTATTAATATCTTTATTTTTTTTAATCTTTACTCTACTTTTGCAGTTCTTGTCTTATGGCTAACTAAGCTTCGTTTTTATCTAGCTTGTTATATGTGAATTTCCCTTGTGAGGAATCAGTATAGTTTACCATATGTTATTTAAAATCCTGAAAGACTGTACTTAACTGTGCATAATCCTAGTGAAGCAAAAATGGGAATTATTTCACAAAAGGATCTAAAGGAAACATTGAGTGGTGACTGTTTAATGTTAATTATGCAGCAAATGATAGCGAAAAAAACAGTTAAATAGCAAAACAGCAACTGTTTTCATACATAGGCTAACATGTAAGGCCTAACCATATAGATTAACAATTAATTTGCAGCAAAGTTAATTTGTGCCTTGTAACTTCATTGAAAAGGTGTGTCCAGTGTTCATTTTACAAGGCCATTAGGTTGATAGCTTAAGTGTCGAGTGTAAATACAGAGCAGTGTCCTGTGTGACATTGCTATAGTAAAATACCTGACATTGTACTCGTCACCTGATCCCTAACAATGACCGTGGAACTCGACAAACGAGGATCACGTGAAAATTGCAGGTGCAAAGCTGAGCTTCATGATTTTAAAAAAAATCTCTGCAAAGAAATCAAGTTTGTCACAGCCAGTTTATTTTAACAAACCCAGAGAATCCAAAACGTTAATCGGGGAAAATAAGTTGGATTATACGATGACAATAAATTAATGTGAATGATATTTTACAACAGCACACAGTAAATGTTTGGTCAGCACTGACATTGTGTCATTCAGGACAAAAACCTTGACAGTTCCAGCTTGAAATGTAAATATAGTGATGTATAACACGGACAGGTTCACCACATAACAAGATGTGTCTTTAAATTATTTATTATACCGTTTAAAATCCTGCCAAACTGGATCCTAAACACACTCAAACATACATTTTACAGTATATCTTGCTCCAGGGTACAGTAGACAGACAGCTTAACTCTGTGCGTTCTCTCTGTTTAAGTAAAGGTTAATAACTGAAAGTCTACATGCTTACTTAGCCACTCATACTCTGCTACAGTGTGGACATATTTGCACAACCTGACCTCAACAATAGTTCTCTACAAAATGTCACTTAGCTTAGATTCCTAAGCAAGTTAAGTTGAAAGAAAAACACTGAGATGATTAACAAATAATGACTGCTTTAGCCCAGACTAAAAGTGTGCAAAAGCCACTGGATCCTGTGTGCAAGACATCTGTCAGGCTGGATAGCTGAGTGTACATTCTCTCACATAACATCATTGTGTGTCGTGATTAATATTGCAAAAATCTAAAAATAAGAAGAAGTTGACCTTAATTCTAGGAGGAAAGCATCGTCTTTTTTCTGTCTGTGCAGTAAAGTGACTAAAACTTCACCAGGGTGATCAATCGTGGTAATGTCATGTTAAAAAAATGCTGTAAGTGCTGCTTTTTCACTGATTGGATAAGATGTTTAGATGCATGAGCTCTGATGTCCTGGTTTAGGTGCCTGTTGAGGCAGCACGGTGCCACTCTGCAGTCTGCTTCAATCTGCCACTAAGATTCCACCTTCTTCTCCATGCTGAAAAAACAGAAACAGTCAGGGTGCATACAGTTCTTTTCTATTCCATGATTTCAATAGATCTTACTTTCATGAGGCCCATATTTAGTGTTGAAGGCATGAGTTTTACTTTGCTAATATTGCTTGTCATCTTAGCTCTTCGATGTGCTGCAATGTTTATCTGGTTCAAAATTCATGGTGGCAAAACTAAAAACTAGGTAAAAATAAAATAAAATAAAAACACCAGAAAGACAATATTTTTGGTTTAAACTGTCATCACAAACCTGTTTTCAAAACGCAAATGGTATAAATCAATTACAATACCATATATAGTAGGACTGAGTCCACGTTAAGATTTTATTCAGACCTCTTACGTTTAATGGTCTGACTCTAGGACTTTGAGGAGTCCATCACTGTGGACTGGTTTAGCAAATGACATAACACTAATGCCTTTCCCACAGAGCCTCTCATGACACACGATCTGTTTGCAATGACAACAAATAAAATGAATAATAGAATATTTCTCACTTGTATTTGATGAGACGACTAGCCTGAACAAGTTGTGCTGACTCGTTGGTCAAGTGGCATGCAAACAGTAGCCAGTTGCGTGGCTGCACTTTGTAGGCGAACCTCATGAAGAGCAGCGAGTAACAGCACAGAGCTGAGAGGAGGGAAACAACATATGAGCATACGTTTATAACAGAATCGTCTTCTTCTCAAACCACAAACTGCTTAACACTTCCTACTCTAAATCTAGCATTTAATATAATAATGTCACCTAGCCTTATTACGCCTCCCCAAAATCACAAGTAATTAATAGTACAAAATGTTCATTTATATGGATATAATGCATCAATAACTGAGATATTACAGGTCAACCGATACTAAAGCGAGTCCTGAATCAAATGCAGACATTATTCCTCTTTTCTAAAACTGCACCCACCCAATAAAACAGAACAGAACTTATGGTCAGTAAAATGAAAATTCTTTGTCCAGGCCAAAGTGAAAGTACCTCATTCAGAACATGACATGAAAAAGACATTTACAAAAAACATCCAAAGTGAATAACAAGAATTACAGCTGCACTTTTTTCTCCTGTGTCTAAGCAACTTTGAGATAAAGTGCAAATTAGAGCCCTAACTCTAACAATGTTGACTAGAAAAGCATACAAGTATTGTATGTGCGCTGCATGTGTACATTTGTGTACATGTGTTTGTATGTCTTACCAAAGGTCATCCTGCCACTGATAATATCAGGGCTCTTCTTCATATCTGCGATGGCAGCAATGGGAAGACCCCAGTTTGCTACAGGGCCCCAGAAATGCTGCAAGAGTGACAAATCATAGTTTCGACATTTATCATTAGCCGTTTATACAGTAGAAAGGAAACATACTGGTAAAATGTGTACTGTGATTCACATAATAAAAAGTAAAAGTGTCAAAAACACAAGAAACACAAACATGACAGTGAAGATTAGAAAATGATACACCCAAACTTAAATGCTCAAATTTATAGTTATGACTATATGTTCAGGTTCAGATAAAACTACAGGCAATCACAAATGAGAAGAGACCCCATAGATAACGGTTATACTGACAGAAAGGACGTGGACTCACCGTGCTGTTGAGTGTTTGGTGGGTTTAATTTTGGTGCCACATAGAAGAGAAAAAATACATAAACAGACATAAGTCATACTGAAAAAGCTAGGTCACACAGCAAGTACAGCCTCATAAGACAGGTCACAGGTCTGTTTCAGGCAGCTCACCCAAACCCAACACCCTAACCCAACATAAAGAACATAGGTCCTGCAGTGTGGAAAAAATAATCTGCTTTACATTCACATCACTGAATTAGAGTATAATGAATGGCATTGCATTTTAGTCCCTGGATAGTGAGCTGCCAGCCACAACATTTATAACACAAACTGGTGTGTGTAGAGTGACAAAATACAGCACAGAAAACAGCCTTAAGCCAAAGGTAAACCGAGAGGGAGCCTAAGGCAAGGGATGCACAGTATACTTTTTCAGCATGTCACATGTGCAATTGCCACATGGCAAGAAGTACAATTTCAATAAGGCAAAAACATTATGCTGCAACTTTTTTCTTACTGCTTGATAGAAAAAGAAAACTTGCACGTTTCAGATTTTCCATGATTACTCTGCAAGAGAAGTCTGTCTGTAATTTACTCCAATTGAGAGGTTGTTGGATACATTGAAATTGTTTTTAAGTATCTTTTGGGGAGTTTTTCCAATTTTATTGACAGATAGAGAGGGTGAAAGCGGGTACAGAGGAGAGTGACATGTAGCAAAGGGTCTTGAGCCGGACTCAAACTCATGACCGCTGCTGGTGCCCACATGGTAACGCCCCAACTCAGCGAGCTATACGGCAGTCTGGACACATTGAATTTTTTAAAATGTCTTTGAAAAGACATTGAGTTTTGTTGACATGCAGTCGCCACATGTGCACAGTGAAATATGCATGAAACAAGAGACAAACACTGAAAAGAAAGATTTGGTTTAAAAAAGAAACACAACTTAGATGTATGGAAATATTTTGGCAGCAGAAAGGATGACGTTGACCAAAAAACAGGTAATCTACCAACAGTGTCTTGCAATTGTAGCCACTACATGAGGCAGCAATTTGTTTGATCATTTAAATCATCTGAATGCCAACCAAAGCAAAAAAAATTATTTTGTTCCATTCACCAGTGTCTCATCATATGAGAAACGTTCCAAATGGCTTTAAAATACATTTTTATTTTTTTGTTTTCTGTGCAGATTCACTCCTCTTCAAAATCCCTGTAATATTTCTAATATGATTTATTCTTTCAAAATTAACCTGTTCAGGACA
>OMNN01031143.1:22192-44274 GCA_900302755.1 Chromis chromis | reverse complement strand
TTCTCAGCTGTTAAATATAAATCACCTTCTCTTAGAAATACTAAACTTATCACCTACAAGCAAAATGCTTATTGCTAAATTTGCCAGTTGCTTCATTATACCCATCACATCAGCAGACGGTGTTAAAAAAGCATGGGAAAAGGAGCTAAGAACAACAATACCGGAACAGCAATGGAAAAGGACACTCTCTCAAATTCACAGTTGCTCAATTAACAGCAGACATAGGCTCATGCAGTTTAAAGTGATTCATCGTTTCTATTACTCCAAAGTTTCATTACACAAATTTTATCCTGATGTATCTCCACTATGTGATAAATGTAAATCAGCTGATGGATCACTGTCGCATTCGTTTTGGGAATGTCCTATAATTCAACCATTTTGGTCCAGCATCTTTTTCTTTTACTCAGGGGTATATCAGAGAAACCTTGTCCCTGACAGGGATATGATCTTGTTTGGGTGGTCTTCAGAAACACAAATTTTCCACAGCCTATTCGGGTTGTGTTGCTTCTTGGGACTGTTTTGGCCAAAAGACTCATTCTCAAAGAGTGGAAAACCTCATCTGCACCGAACTTCAGGAACTGGCTAAATGAACTTGTGAACGTAATAACTCTCGAAAAAATAAGATTTATAAACTCTACAAATATGAACAAATGGGAAATAACCTGGAATCCTTTCCAGAAATATATTGAATCATAACTAATAGGCAATTCTTCTAAATTATTTTCTACATATTATCTTGTATTTGATTTCATCTTATTTTTTATTATTATTTTCAAATTTATTCTTCTCTGTATGATGGTTGCAAATAATCATTAGTACTGTTATACTTCTTGATAATTATGAAGATTATTATATTTTTACTTTGTTTTTTTCAGTGTGAACGGTGGAGGGTCCTAAGGAAGTGATCTAGCGATCGCTTCCTGAGAGCCCTTGTTACCGAGCAATATTCATCCATCTTGCTATGGTCTGGATCGTTCGCTGATCCTGAGCCAGTGCAGGATGGATGGATGTATAAAAAAAAATCTGGGTACTTTCACCAATAATGTCTGTACCACTGTGAACCTTGAGCTGTCAAATCTTGATCACACCTCTCTTCTCAAGTGTGCATGTGTACGTGGATGTGTGCGTGTGTGAGTGAGCAAAGTCAATGTGATTTAACTGTAAAATTCAATAAAATATATTTGAAAAAAAAAAAAATAAGTATGACGTGACTAAAGTTTTTTAAAAATAGACATATAGACAGTATCTAAATGCCTGCAGTATGGTTATCTTTCACTTTTCACTGTCTCTTGTCTCTTCATCAGAAATGGAATGAAAATAACTTAAAAGGATCATATAGTTTTGCTTACTTGACAAGCCTGTACATGTCCTCCAGGTATCCACCCCACACAGCTGCAGTGTAGTAGAAGTCTCCTTCACCAGCAGGAATATGGGCCTTGGACTGAGGACGACGCTCATATGGAAAGGAATCTCTGTTTGTAGTCTGAGAAAAAAAAAAACAGAAAATAAAAGAATTACTGAAAAATGGGCAGAAACTTTAGCTGACACTTGTGTTTGGCAGAAAGTGCTATAGTGGATCAGAAAATGAGGCAATATAATAATTTAAAAAAAAACCACAGATTACATTATTATTAAGGTAAAAAGGGTTCATTAACTTGAGATGAATGTGACGTAGAAAAGAGTAATACCTTGTAGTAGCCACGGTGAAGAACGGCAGACAGCCGACTGAGACTCTCCGCTCCAAAACGATTGTAGAAGACACTGTCAATGTCCATCATGAAAAGATAATCTGCCTCATCACGGATCTGAAAACACGTGTTGTACGATTAAATGCATCACAGAGACACATCTAAACAAAGTGTCCAGTAGATAATATTTCAGAAAAGCTGTTAGTGAAGCCTCTTTCTTCATGCTGACTACAGCACCCGATGCTTTACAAATCTCACTGCTCAGTTTTGACCCAGATGTTTAAAGTATTTCATGTGTTTTATTCCTCACCTGTTTGTCAATGGCGAGGGTTGCCCATTTCATCCTACCGAGTACTACGTCCTGCCAGCGATTGGCACTGGGGACGGTGACAACTGTAATCTTCCGACCTGCACCCAGTGCCACCTGAACAGTTACATAAAAAATAAAGCATAAATTACAAAAAGAGACATTCAACAGCAGTAAGGACAAAATGATTCAAGTCATCAGAGAAGAGCGATTCAACGTCTTGCCAAATAATTTGATATACAGAATTCTTCAGCACCCAATACCTCTGGTAGAGTTTATTGTATGCTGTTCAATAGCAGCCAGCATTCAATCTTTCAGACACAAAAGAGTTGATTTTTGTTTGTTTGAAATCTAATCTTTGGATGCAGGGAATTTAATTCTATGCGGTTTCCATTGTTTCTTTTTTTTTTCTCAGCTCAGTGTGTTCAGTAGGAGTTTCTCAGTAAAGTTCTTTCTCATTTTCATAATGGGCATTTCCTGTCACCTCCCAGGGGCTGTTGACATCTATTGAACAGTACAGAGGTGTGACCAAGGTATTTAATAATACTGTATTAGGTGTGCCATTACTTTTAAAACTAACCTCCCTGTAGCTGTAACTAGCTTGAACTGTTCAATATGGATGTAAGCAGCTTTGGACAGCAATATGCTTCCTCACACTAATGGACAGTTGAGCACTGAAAGTAATGTAACAATGGAGCTAGATTGACCAACCTTCCTGAAACACTGAAAGCCACAACTTTAGGGGAAGCATTCGTTATGAGCTGCTGTACAAACAGACTAGAAAGATTATTTTGTGGGTCCCTTTTTTGTTAAATAGTCCTATTTAACAAGCTGTGTTCAGGGGTGGACTGGGGCAAAAAATCAGCCCTGGCATTTTTGACCCAGACCGGCCCACAACATTATTGGTTGACTGCATCAAGCACTGATTTTTGAATGCAAGGACAAAAACTGACAGAAAGGTCAGATTTTCAGAACAAAAATTCAAAGACATCTTCAGAGACCTATACAAATTTGTTGACAAGTTGGGGGAAAAAATGCAATCCAGTAGAGCAAATACACTATCTGCATATATATGCTCTGCTTTTGGTGCTGCAGGGTCTGTCCTCCGCTATCGGATGCTGCTGCTGCTGTGGGACCAAATAACAGAGGCCTCTGCTTCCAGTGCTTTCATTTTTTTCATTTGTTGCTTTTCAGCGCCACCGGGCATTTTTTCGGTTGTTGTTTTTCCATGATGTTGTCAGATTCCTCACCTAACCTCGGCTCACCAGTTTCACTTAACTGGGTGATTGACAGGCCCTGACTGACAGTTAACCAATGGGATGTGTCGATGGGCTGTGCCGAATGGCCAGTCAGCCACACAACTGGACAATAGGTCACATAACTGGCCGACCAATTATGTGGGGGGAAAATATAAACCTGTTGACCAGCCCCCACTAGACACTGGCCCACCGGGACAGTGCCCAGTATGCCAGATGGCCAGTCCACTCCTGGCTGTGTTTTATACTTATCAACAACCAACTTACTTTAGGAACATCTTGTTCGTTGTCTGTGAAGACATAGTAAGTGACCCTGAAGCCGACAAGGAAGTACTTTTCACCCGTCGAAAGGAAACCCTCCAGGAAACGGGTGTATCTGGTTGGATGGAAAGAAACAAGGCAGAAAATTGATCAGTTAGTATGAAACTAGAAAACATAGGAAATAATACACAACAGAAAACAAGGAGAATTGCTGTTAAGTGCTTCACGGTGGGTGAGATGAAACCTCATTTCCATAATATCCTGTGAGAATATCCTGTGTACCTACTTGCCAACAGCAAAAACCACCACAGCAACCCTCGGGTTCATTCTCCTGTAGATGTTATCAATCACCACTGGATCAAAGGTTCCCTCCCAAACCAGAGGAGCATTCCAGTTTGTCACAGAGTTCACATCAGTGCGTCTGGCGAAAACAAAGAAATTCAAAAATAGAAAAAAGAGCTTACAGCATTCAAACTGTACATATACAGTCAAGCCCGAAATTATTCATACCCCTGATAAATTTGCCATGCCACTTTTTGTTCAAATTTAAATAAAAGCTGAGAAATATTTTTTCCACAATGGTGCCTCTTGTACATCGTCTTATGATCTTCTGGGAGACGCCTGTGTCATTTCCAATCAAGAAAAAACTTGCTGGTTGACTAAAGGTAACGTTAAGTCAAAATTTACCAGGGGTATGAATCATTTTGGGCTTGACTGTACATGTATGACAATTTTTTGATGACTTTCATCTGAGCATGCACATAGTTTAAAAAAAAAAACAGGGACAGGTTTGTTTATTTGTGCCCACAATGTGCATGCAATCCAGTTTAGAGAGGCAGGAGCTCAATATACCAGTCAGTGGATTCCACAATAAAAAAAAAAAGATTTTTTTTTAAAAAGCATGTAGATGTACAGTGATTATCAGTAAAAATGGGACAGTTTCTATATTCTTTTAACATTAATCCTCTTACTACAATATGTGGATAAAAAAAAAAGAATGAATAATCAAACACAGCGTTGATGGCAGTAACAGGGTGTCCAATGTCCAATTGTTAACTGTCACTTCCATACTTCCTTTAGCTCTCAGGAGTGAAGATTTCATGACCTTCTTCACAAATAAAGTTTTGAATATTAGACAAAAAAATCATGAACATATCTTTAAGTGCAGCAGCTCTGGAAGCGTCCATAGAACCAGGTTTATACTTGGACTGCTTCTCTGCTGTAAACCTCTCAGAGCTCATGTCGGTAGTAAATTCCTCTAACCCAGCAAAATGTCTGTTAGATCCCATCCCCACTAGATTGTTCAAGGAAATATTTCCTTTAATTAACACTGCAGTATTAAATATCATTAACTTCTCTCTACTTACAGGCTACGTACCACAGCCTTTTAAAGTTGCTGTAATAAAGCCACTTCTTAAAAAGCCTACTCAGGATCCAGATGTTCTAGCCAACTATAGGCCCATATCCAAACTCCCTTTCATTTCTAAAATTCTTGAAAAAGTTGTTACAAGCCAATTATGTGATTGTCTGCATAGAAATGGTTTGTCTGAAGAGTTTCAGTCAGTATTCAGAATCCATCATAGTACATCACTGGTGAAGGTCACCAATGATCTTCTTATAGCCTCAGACAGTGGACTAGTTTCTATACTTGCTCTGCTAGATCTCAGTGATGCATTTGATACAGTTGATCACAGCATCTTATTACAGAGACTGGAACGTGTTGTGGGGATTAAAGGAACAGCATCAGATTAGGCTTAAAACTTTCCTCGTTGATAAAGCTTTTAGTTAGGGCTGCTCTGGATCACCTGAGCTGTCCCTTAGTTATGCTGCTATAGGTTTAGACTGCTGGGGGGTTCCCATGATGCACTGAGCTCCTCTTTTCTCTCTATACTGTTTTATACCATATCACTAACTTTGTGTTTCCCCCAAGGTCCTGTGTCCTGTGTGGATGTCTCTGGATCTGGAGCTACACGTATCTGATCTGCAGCCGCTGACCTCACCACTGCCATCCCCACCCCAACCTCTCCTGCTATCCCCTCATCCCCACTTCCACCCCAACCAGTTGAGGCAGATGGCCGTCTTCCCTGAGCCTGGTTCTGTCGGAGGCTTCCCGCCCCCCTCCCTGTCCTAGGTTTTTTTTGGTTCCTTCCCCCTGTCGCTGACTGCTTGCTCATAGAGAATCCAAAAGCAACTTTGGATTGTTGGGTTTTCTGTTTCCTGTTCTGTGTATAATTCGTAAGGTCTGTACCTTACTATGTAAAGCACTGTGAGATGACATATGCTGTAAATTTGACGCTAATTTGTGCTATAATTTTTTGTTATAATTATATAAATAAAACTGAATTGAATTGAATTGAAACTGTTAACAAAACAAAAAATGACCAGAGAAATGCTAAAATTAGGTTGACTTACTATGCAAGTGCTTTTTTTTTGCTTTAAAAAAAAATAAAAAAATTCTTCCATAGTGGAAAAAATGCTCCGAGTTGTTTGTATTTCTTTAAACTATTCACAGTCGTCGTAGGCGGGGCTGAGAGAAGTATGTGTGGCTTAGATGTTACCTCAAGATAGTGTTGAGTGGAATTCTTTTATTGGAACACGATCATGATGATTAAAACGGATAATTCACCAAAAAAAGAAGAACAAACTAGCAGGGCCTTCTCCTCAGTACTGTGGGTACAGATTTAGTTTGTGCTTCGTCTGTATGTGTTTCTATTATTGTCTTTCAGCAATTTAATAGTTTTTCAAAATAAAGGTCCTCCTTCATGTTTCCACGCTGGGGAGAGATGCACATTTGTTAAATATTGAAGTAGATGTATCTACACCCATGCACATTACTAGCTTCATTTTCAACACACCTGCAGTATTCGCACCTGGACTGTAACCCTAACCCTTGTACTATGACATGAATATTGGCGTTTCAGTGCACTAGTTTGTTCAGTCAGCCTCTGTGTATCGTGGCAGGTGCTGCAAGAATTTGAATGTAAAGTGAGGAAAACTTAACATTGCTCAATTGACAAATGACATGTAATGTGCCTGCAGTAAGGAATCCTTTTTAAACACTGTGTGAAACCATCAGGCCCAAAAGAGTTAATGACTTTGAATATAGATATCAGCTCTTTCAGTTCAGCTTTTATTTTTCTCCATCTAATGCTGCGGATAGGTGATAAGAGAGTTATTGGGTATTTAAATACAATATAGTCTAGTAGCTTTCCAACCTTACAGTCATAAATAGAGGTTATATTTAAATTAGTTTCCTAGAATATCATACTATTTTAAGCCGAGTTCAGTTCGAATTTCATAATTATATTCATTTTCCAGTCAACTTTGAAACAACTGTCTGTTTTCTCTTCTTGATGCTGCGTTTTATTCTTATTATATCCATTTTTGATTTATTCCCCTCGAATGCTTCATTTTAAAGTTTCCCATATGAGCACAGTGTCAGGAATATTGTTCTGATTTATGTCCTTAGAACTATGAAGGAATGATCTTAGTTGCTTTTTTAATTTCTGGATATTCACATAAAGAGTTATTCTGAGATATGCACTGAGACAACTACAGGATGCATTAGTCGTATTTCACTCAAAACATATATTCTATCAGGAAACAATATCCTCCAGTTATCAAAGAGGTCAAAAATCCACATTAACTTCAGCAGTGTAAAAAACACATTTTTTGTTTGTTTGACTTCCCATTTTCATCAGTTTCTGGGGTTTATGTTAAGTTCTAAAAAATTAACAAAGTGATATCTGACTACAAGGAATTGTTAATAAAATGTGTCTTTAAAATTAGGTTTCATGTAATAAAAAAATATTTTCACCCGTCATTTCAGTTTCTCCTCAGAATTTTAGCATCTTTCAGCTCAGTGTTTTAGTTTATGGTCGATCAAAGATGTGCTTTTCCTTTAAAACTGTCACAAGAGCACCAACGGGAGATGTTTTAAATCAGCAAGATTGTATCTAAATCACGTAATTTTAAAGAAATAAGAATCAATATTTTCACAGTGGATGTATGAGTGTGTTCAACAGCTTACCCACTCATTGTGCTTGGCTGAGGATAACGCAGCCTGGAAAAGACGAGCGAGCATCAGATTTAACTTTGTTGTTCAAAAGAGGACATTCATTTGGTGTAGCTGCATACAGGATGAATGCAGTACACGAAGAGAACAGTAAGAGGGAACATCAAGTGAAACAATAAATACAATAAAGGCAGACGACAATAACAAATCAATATTCATAATTCATGACAGGAAACAACGCCAAGATTTAAAAAAAACAAAAACCTGTGTATAGTCTCATTGTGGTGCTGTACCTTTGTAATTCACTAGAATTAGGAGTGGCTGATGAGCACACATAGCTGAGGGCCCTGAGCAAAACGGTAAACCATGTGTGCGTGTGTGTGTGTGTGTGTGTGTGTGTGTGTGTGTGTGTGTGTGTGTGTGTGTGTGTGCATGTGCTTGTACGTATGCATGTGTTTGCGGGCGTGTGTTTTGGCTGGAAATGCGGCTTTTATGTGGCTGGGCATTTGATCTTAAAAACACCGGCGTCATGGCAATACGCCACGGTGTGTTTGTATTTCTGGTTGTGCTGTTATGAGAGGAGAGATATTAGGACAGAGAGGCAGTAAGACTGGGATCTGAAGTCTTAGGAGGAGGCGTCATTTCACTGAGTGCCTGGGAGGGGCGAGATTAGTCTGTCAGTTCTGTCTAAAATGACTTTGAGGCTACAGCTACAGGGATGCAGCAGAAGTTTAGCCAAGGAGTTAAGTGCATTTACACTGAACACTGACCTTCATTCCCCTTGTGGTCTGGTGTTTTGTGAGGACTGCCATGGTAAGATGCAGCCTGATTATATGACTCGAGAGCATTTATTCATCCTGTACCTGGTATGTTGCAGCTGCAGCAAGCTTAAAACAAAATGTAGCAGCTCTGCCTCGGCAGGCCCAACTTAGGTAGCACAAGAAAGCCACAGTGCAGATTTACATTTAAATGCCTGATTTCAGCAAAGGTGCCACACTCACTAAAGTCACTGTAATTAAGAAGTAATGTTAATCAGAAAGTATGTGTTGAGATATCATTTACATGAGCATCCTTAAAGGTCACAGATGTTCACCTGTTCAATACTTTGTAGACATGACAGAATAGCATCTAAACTTCTACAATAGATACTATTTTATCATGGCTCATGTTGTGGGCCGTTACCATACTAGATACTAACTACACACCATGTGTACTGTACTAATGTTGATACTATAGTATACTCAGATCTTTACTTACATACTTACATCTGTTTTATGCTAATAGGAAATAATACAAAAGATGCATCTTTGGGAATTAATCAAATTGTGACATTGGAATACAGTAGTTTACATAAATGTAATAGTTATTTTTGTTTTCAGGGGTGTGTATGAAGTTATTTTTAATTAAAATCCACTGACTTCAGATGGCAGGAGCTCTTCCATTTTCTTTGTGTTCTCAATTGTAAGAGAAGAGTGTCATTTAGCAGGACAGTTGATAATAGAAGGGTTTTTAGTATGCACAGTAATTGTTTTGAATGAACTTAATGTTGTCACTTTCCCAGTTTCAACATATTACATACCCAAAACCTGTTTAGAGTTTGTGAGTGGTTTGGTTTTGGGACGTAGCTACACCAAACCAGAAAATCAAGAAGACGTGTCAAATCAAAAGCTTTAATGAGCCAGGTGTCCATACAAATTCAATAGAACTTTTAAATGAATTTCTCGTGAATCTGCAAAGACAATTAAAATGAATGTGTGTTTCCATCCATTATTGTTATGCAAATATTAGGAGTTGAGTGCTTCGAGATAAACAGCTGGTGGCACTAATTCTCCAGTGAGGTGCCGTAAAAAAGGAGTAGAAGAAGACAGCAGAAGCTTCAGTGGGCATTTAAGTCATATGAGTCTGCATCCATTACACTTTGTTGCATTTTGCTTTTATCAGTACATCAATATTTCTACCCCAGCTATGCATAAAAACAAAACAAAACAACAACAAAAATCAGCCTTTCCTGAAATTGAAAATACAAATAAAAACTCACTTGGGCAGATAGAAGGGATATTAGGGTTGTCAGTAGTTCACATGATCAAATCTCAAACTGAACTAAACAACTACAGGTCCTCAGATTATGTTTAAGACACTGAAATCTATCTGCTAAATTTAAAAAAAATCTTTGTACAGGTATGAGTACAGTATCTGCACAGTACCACAGACATCCATGTTTTGAAATGTTGACTAATTTTATTGATGAAACCAAACCTGAACCTCCATATCAGTATCGTTGTTGTCAGGCACATACAGAACATCACATGTTTCACTAAACTGGCCATCGAGCACATGTGCATAATGTGTCCATGATCTGAAGTGTAATTGTGTGTGTGTTCAGCATTCTCTTAGTAATGTTGTCATTGCAATGTTTATTATCACAGTAGCAGGGCCCTTTATATGCTCCCTCTCTCTCTGCTTTCTCTCTCTTTCTCAGGAATTTCATAGTTATGTGATGAAAAAAAAAGTTAGTCACAGTAATAAGATAGGATCCATCCGATGCCATTCAAAATAGCCTAATCAAATCTTGGGTCTATGAGTCTCAGAGTATTGTGTTGTGTTTTTGAATTTACTGAACAGCAGTTATGCCAACAAAGCTTCATTTCTAAGAAATGTTTCCTTATTACACAGGATACACAAATAAACCAATGCTACCCTCTAATTCCTCAATAATTAAAAAATAAGCCTGTGCTCACCATTACATGACTCTGTGTTCTTGCGATGGGCTCCCGGACCTCGAACAGCTCACACAGAGGAAGAAAATGAAACGTTTCAAATTTGCAGTGTAAATACCATCATTTTAAAGTGTTTAATAGAAGTAAGCAGAATGTCTACAATACCTTCATTTAAAGTAACATGTGATTGGTTTTACATATTTAAGCTTAAACAAAAAAATCACATCAACTATACATTCCTATTGAACATTTGTCAAATAATACTATATGCTGCATTTTCAATCTAGTCAGCAGTTTCAGTCCATTTTGTAAAGCGCAAAAATGCAGCATCTTTCAGATACATTATATTTTATTTTTTATTGTGACAGTAATATTACCTTTAGTGCTGTCAATTATCTACTATCAATTGCCAGACAGAGACAGTTAGAGACTATAGAGGAGCCAGATATTTCCTTGAGTTGGTAGAAACAAAGCTAAAAGAGAGTAAATATTGAACTCACATTCACCATGTAACCAGAAACACTACTGAAACTAATGGATAATGTTGGCTTGTATCTGCTTTCAGGCAGAGATCGCTGCACTGCCTTTTGTGAACACTGTCTTGGTTTTAATGAAACAATGGACTGCAATTGACTGAACTGCAGAATGGCATAGTTGATTTTCTGGGATCAATATTAGTAGCAATCCTTTAGCGTTATAATCAGTCTTTTGCTGAATTGTTAACATGACAAATTTGCTAAATCCATTAATTAAAGCTAGTATGTTAAAAAATTAAGTGCAGGACTGTTAAATATCCATGAACATCCTTTACCAAATGAGTTCACACAATGCTGGTTAAGCCTATCATGGCTAGGTAAATTTCACTCTACTTCACAGTGGAATTGACTTGTAAATCTAGTGTCCATGGTGACATTACTTCATTCGCGCACCCCTAGTGATGCATTTTACATCAGCCAGCAGTGATTGGTTTGCCAGAGTGTGAAAGGCGTGGCCTGACGTGGAAAAAAACCTCTGAAGCATCCAAAAAAAAGTTTCAGATGCTCAAGATAAAAAGAAATTTATCATATAGGAAGGATTACAGTCTAAACATTGATTGATGGTGATGACACACATCATTAGCATGCACTAACTGTGTTTTTATTACTGTCACTGCCAAAAGAGATACAAAAATTCAGCGTTGCATTTATTCATCAATAAACCACCATTTAACTTGTATTATAATTATTTAAAAAATATATACATATCTGATGCAAAATGAGTACTATGGGGGCTTATTAAATTATGGAATTGTTAAAAGATGATTTTTATCTCATGCAGTACAGCCAAAGTGTGATTTTCACATGTAACACATAGTCTGTGTACAAAACATTCTCCAGCAGGCACATGTGCATGTGCACAACACCAATGTGCATTAGCAGTGTTATAACAATGGTAATCTTCAAACACATCACAACCGAAAACCAATTTTTATATAATCTGTATTAGTGCTAAATGATCCACATGATTAGGACGTGCATAATCTGAGAGCTGAAATTACACTTTGTTACTCTGGTAATGCCATTTTTGACAAAATTACTGTCAGAAAAAGTGGTGGTAATCAAATGGACAATTACTTTTTAAGTGAGGGTGCAGCGCTCATTCCTCGTTTCCTAACATCAGTTCACTGCCCCCCTCTTCCCCCACCATACTGTACAAAGCCTCTTATGACCACATTAATGCAACTAATTACCATGTCAATCACAAGTAATGCTTATTAATTGCCCCTCAGAAAGGGGCTATATCAAACAGTGAGAAGTGCCTTTAAAAGCCCACTGAAAGGCTGACTGTAGGGTAGGTTATGAGAGAGAGAGAGCCGTGTTTCAGCCCTACTGCTGGCATTAGTCAATCTGCTGTCCAGATGTCTTCCACAGGTGACAGCTGCAATAGCCTAACAAGCAAATTAATCACGGAGCTTTTGTGGTGCTTCATTTTAGGGAAACTCATTTCGTTTCATAAAAGGCTTCATCTCGTGTGAAAAATGACAAATTGCGGCCATGGAGTGATGTGGAGGACCAAGCAGCCGGCTCTCATTTCTGTACCATGCCTGCAAGGTACTGAAGAATAGAGAGGCAGGGAGATAGAGCAAGGGGAGAACTGGGCCAGAACCAGCGACACAGTAATGAAGCCCAGCTCTGCCCCTGTGGGCTCAAGTTCTGACGAGCCTCACAGGTGGCTCAGTCAGATTAAAACCCGGCTTGGTTATGAGGACTAGTCTTTGAATGAGGGGATACACTGTGTGGTCTGTCAGTCATTGTCCTGAAACTGCAACATGGAGGACATTTTGAAAAGCTGGCCTTAGCAAGTGTTTGATGGTGGGGAGTTTTCTTTGATTTAAACCCAGATGGCATGTTGTACCTTAATGCTATTTTTGGTTTATATACGATGCTTTCTCCTGCAATTTAGTGCTGGTTTTGGAAGCAAAATGTAGAATGTGTGTTTTTTTGTAATGCAGACATCCCAGCTTGTTAGCAAATGTATGCATCTTGATTTTTTAAAAAATATCATTTGTTCATGTTCAATGACAAGCCAGTCCTCCCCGCAAAACTACCCCATAGGTCATTCTGCAAGCAGCTTATTATGACCTATAATTAGGGTTTAAAATTAGGTGACCTTTAGCAGTTATGTGAATAAGTGCACGTAAAATCTCTGTTAGTATCGACACCTTTAGATGTGGCAGAACCTGAACTGTGGTGCATTTGAACCCAAAACAGTTTCCTAGACCTAATGAAGTAGTTATCTTGCATGAATGTAACCTAACAGCCAGATAAAACAACACATAAGTCAATAAAAATAAAAAAAACTAAATGAAAAGTCCTAAATCTATGTTACCAACTTCCTTATGCAGGTTTTGGTTTTAGGTTTACTCTTTCAGACTGGAAACACTCCCATATGCCTTGTATGGCTCAAATTAGAAGTGTAGGTTTAGGTTGGATGACTTGTAAGTTATAGAATCCTCTACTTGCCATCAGAACAATGGTTCTTGTACTGGAGCAAAGTGGGGCAACATTGTTTTAGAATCACAAAATGTAGGATAAGTGAGGTTGGATTTTGACACGACAGATAACTGTTCGCTTCCCGCTTTTTCAACATTCTTCTTGTTTCTAAACCTCACCTGATCAAACCTTAACATTAATGGTGTCAGATCGTAAAACGGCTTTGGTAGGCACTGGCAAATTATGTTATCCTGCTGATAAAGGGGACCATTCAGAAAGCACTTTTAAGTGTTGTTCTGAAGGGCATTTGCAAACTATGTATTCTGGACTTGTTGAGTGTGAGTGGGTTTTGAATTGAACCCATTTAGCTGCACAAACAGACTGACCCCAGGACAAACCTAAAGTGTACTTCACGTTTTGGATGGAAAATTGAACATTGTGTCTATATATTTACTGGAGCAGCTGAACTGTGGAAATAGTTTTTTTAAACCGCAGAACATTAAGAAGAATGTCACATCACAACTTAAAGGTATTTCAAACAAAAGTATGGAAAATTGAAAACTCACAACGGCCACACAGAACCAACGAATTAAACTTTTTGGATTTAAAAGCTTCAGAAAGCCATTAATACAAAAAGGAGATAAATCCTTGAAAGCCGTCCAACAATAACTGTAATTATCATTGTCAGTAGAAAAGAAAAGAGCACAGGGAGGCAAGAGGATTACATTCCTTCAGAACAGAGGAATGTTCTGTGTTTATTTCTCTTCATTTGTTGAAAGAAATTCTGGGGTGACAGATGTCAGAAACACTTTATAATTTAGCATAATTATTATGTTCATTCTATTCTACCGGTGCATATTGTATTCCACCTTCTATTCTTCAAATTCTCACTTCAACTTGCTCTGATTGTGTAGAAATTCATAGTACCCCTCTTGAATGTTTGACCATGGCACACAAAGGGATTCTTTTGCTTAATGTATTTATAAAAGCAGATTCTTTGACAATACAAAGAATGTCTTGCTGTATAACTGAAAAGTTTTCATTTAGTGTATCTCTGTTGAAGTCTTCAGCAAACTTTCTCGGTCGGTTTATACCTCGCTATTCAGAAAACTTTTAACAACGTTTCTTGAGGATTCCTCAGTGTAGATACTTAGGCCTATGAAAGAGTATGTCAGCTGTTAATAAAAACCTTTTTGTAAAGGGCCACATTATTATTACTGACATTTTATAATATTAGAATATTTCAGGCAAATTCTAATTTCAGGTTTATTTCTGTGTATGCAGCAATTGAGTTACAAGGATCTCTGAATTATGGCAAAGAAAACATTGCCAAATTTAACAGTACAACTTGTGTTTAAGAAGGTTTATATAGAAATCTATTCAGAGCTTTACTATGACAAGCTAAGTTAATGTCATCCATTTTAAAAGCTGTATGTTACCTTTTTACATTCTTTTAACACCTTCTCAGCCACCACAAATGTGTTAATAATAAGGAAATCTACTGTAGTAGGAAAAAACATATAAAGCAAAAGGTGTTGTTTAAATATCGCCTGTAAAGGAGTTTATAGAGGCAACAGCCACTAAGTAATGACCTGATCTTGCCTCAGAGATGGTGCATCGCCATGGGGACCCCGGACCCTGGCGCCCAGATGCAGTCCTTTCCCGGAGACTGAGATAGGGCCAACCTCTGACTCTCCAATGTGGCCCTACTGGCAGATATGCTCTTATCAGGACAGGCTGTAGCGTACATCTTCCAACAGCCAAACACAGATATAGACAAGGATTCCTGTATGGTGATACGTGAAATTCACAGCAAAGGTCACTTTCACTTGAAGGCAGATGAATTCATCAGTTTGGATAAGCTATTAGGAGAAAATCAAAACTATTCTTACATCTGGAGCTATCTCATTCTTACCCATTAGCTGTTGCATGGACAAACAGAAACATAATAATGTGTTAATTAGTGGAGTTCTTAGATGTTCTGGTCGGCAGATTTTTCTATTTTTTGACAGAAACAGGCTAGCTATATTCCCTTTAAAGTCTTTATGCTTTAAGTTAAGTGAATCAAGCTGTTGTTGGCAGTATAGCCTTATATTTAAAGTTCAAACATGGGAGTTGTATAAACTTTGAGGAAAAAAAGTTTATTTCCCAAATTAAGAAGAAGTTTTCTTGTTGATGTGTGTTTTTTAACATTAATCTTAATGAGAGAAAGATGACGGTGCATTATCTCACAAACTGAGTTTCACTTATAGAAAAGATTATCTTTTTTGAACAACTCAGTCTGTTTTAATTGTGGCTTGTTTAGTAGCTCCATGGGTGTTGCTTTAACCATGGGAATGGGTTGGAGTGTGTGTGAGTGAGAAAGAACAGGAAGTGGACTAGTGTTGACTTGAAGATATGGCACTATAGCCTACAGAAACACACACATCCTCACGCACACACTCGGACACTCAACACCCCCCTCCCTCGAGGGCGTATAAGCTAATTAGCTCCTAAAGAATTTATTTATCACAGATAAACTGTCAAACAATCTCACTGCACATCCCCAATGGAAATAAGAACTACTCATTAGTTTGTTCAATTAAGCTTTCTTTTCCCACTTCACACCCTCCCCACATCACCACAGCGATGAGAATACACTTTTTGGTACTGCATAAGTTGCTGTACTTAAGTACATTTTCCTATGCATATGCCGCAGTAAAGGTGGAAGCCTTTAACATCTCTATGAATTTGTATGTGACCCAAGTTAATGCCTATAATCAGAATAAATCTGTATAGTGGGCAGGGTGGAGTTCTTATTTTACATTTTTTTGCAAGACACTTGAAGGAGCAGCCATCTGCTGGTGCTGTTGAATAAACTCATGAGGTGAACTCACGTCACATTGCAAACTTTTCCACACGAAGGCCTATTCAGGATTATTTTAAGCTGAATGAACTGAATTCATATTGTTGACTCTGCTGCGTTTCATTTATGCAGCATGACAACACGCTAGGACCAAATGGATCCAACTTGGTGTCGTGACAACTTGGTGTCAATAGCCAATTATTCAGTGTGCCGAAATAGTACTTTTGAGCTTCCATCTGTTTTGTATTTGCAAAAACATGTTCTTATTTCAGGTTGGATGGGTTGTGTTGGATGTGGAGGCTGAGATATGCAGCTTATACTTGAATTTAATGTTTAATATTATATCTAATGCAATGTGCAGTAGTCTTTGTAGTGTAAATAAAGTGCCTCTTTTGTCTTTTTTATTTTTCTGTTGCCAAGCACACAGCATATAAATCATTATTGATTTAAATAAGATACAGTTTTTGTCCTCCATCATATTCTGTATTATACTGATTCTTTGTGATACACAACACAAAGTGTCAAAAATGCAGCAAGTACAGTCCTTTTTATGTTTGTTTGGACTTATTTCATTAAATCATTAAAAGCAAATTACATATTTAGCATCATCGGTATTTGAATGTCAGAAACATAATTGATTTGTTGAAGTAACATTAGAGTTTTTAAAAATCCTTTTCTTAAGGTCAAACCTTCATCACAGGAAAAGGCTGCGGATATTACCACCAATTCGAGTTTTTCCTCACACACCAAAAATACTCTGTAGCACAACAGTCATCAACATTGCATGGAGGCAAACTTCTCTGGCCTGCTGATGAATGCGCTGAACTTGGAGAGGGGTTTTACTTTCCTCAGGCCTGAGTATCTATCCCCCCAAGACAGTATTGCACAGACACCACGAAGGCAATATTTGGCCCATTCCATCACTCTAATTCACTCCCTGCACATCCATATTTCATTCAGCCTCGGCTTTAATGAAAGTCATGGCAACTTCACCACCACTGGAGTCTCTAAGCGCACACATTGAACAGAAAAAAACTATAAATAAGGACATTGGCCTTCATACAAAACAATATGAGAGGGAATGAGGCCCTAAAGTTGGGTGGAGAAAGAGGGAAGCGGGTGGGGGGTGTCTGAGAGGATTCAGCTGCATTGTAGCTGGGGAGGCCATCTGCCTGGCAGAGTCTGGCTATCTCCCATCCCCAGTCCCCACTTTTCCTCCATCCGACACCGCCCTCCCTCCACTGCACAGACAAGTGCCTGTTTATCCCAGTGCCCTTCAGAAGACATTAGCACAGGTCTCATGTGCAGTCCTGTTATCTTCCACCGGCCTGAATATGCTCAGATTTTAAGTAGGGTTTGCTGTGTTGACTTGGGCGTCTATCCCCAGGAAGCAAACATGACATCCCCACTAAAAGGCTGCTGGGACACTGGGCTGGGTGGTGCGGCTGTTACCTGCATATGCATTGCATTTATGCAGCCCCCCTCCTGCTGGATAAAACACTGCATTAGCCAGAAGAGCTCAGTGCCATTTCTCTTCTACTTAATGCAGTGTTGTATCCAGCAGGAGGTGGAGACAACACTTTTTTCTTTATGCTAAAAAAAAGTGTAAAGGAAAAAAAAAAAGAGATGTAAATAGTTGCCAGGTAACCAGTGGAGACAATAGAGACAAGTTCTTTCGGATGTTGCTCATGCGATATAAAAATGTAAAATTCTGCAGTTTTTCTAATTCCGATTCCTCTTACTTTAACTTCTAATTTAATAAGTTGTAACAATATTTTTATAAAGTGCAACAAAGGCAATGCCATACTGTTAACAATACACGTGAAGATAGAACTAGTCAAAAGTGCCTTCATATATCTTTTTGCAAAAGGTATCAGGAAGTGTTTTTTTTACTGAGATATCACTGTGATTAAACTATACCACAAAGAAAGCAAGTCCAATTAAGGCATGATGCTTGCTGTGCATCGCTTAGTCACGTTGTTTTCTAGAAAATTTAGTTTTAATTAGGCCCTTGCAGCTGTAACAACACTGTGGATATCTTCACTACAAATCCATAAAACCAAAAACTTAAACCTCTGTTTAGGTATGTGATGAAAGAACTTGTCTTAAGGATTGCACTCTCATGTTTGCTCGTGTTCCTCTTGAAGTTCTAAATAATGATCACAAACATACTCTGCTCTACTTTCCTCATGGCAATCAGAAGGGCTAGATCGTCCTTAGGTGACCCAAACATCTGTGATGTATTCTAAGTCTAATTATTTTTGACAGTCAGACTGATGATATTGCTTAGTGTCATTAGGAACAATGTCATGTGCCACTTTAAACTAATGGTTTGACTTTATCTTTTTGAAATACATTTATTTTCTTTCTTGCCGAGTTAGATGAAAAAATGATACCTCTCTCAAATCTCAAACCACTCCATTAAATTTGACACTGGGACATGGTTAGCCTAGCTTAGCATAAAGAAAATAAAGAAGTGTTCTGGAGATGCCAGGAAGGCTCTGTTTTATCCCCTTTTCATAACCTCTCATAAAACCAAGACCACATTGCTGGTTTTCTACAAACAAAAACATGTAAATTAGCGAGCTTCGGAGGTTTTATATGCAAAAAATCTTATGTTACTTTTCTTTTCCTTTCAAGAGAACCAGGCCTGTTGCTTCCCCCTATCTTCAGTCTTTATGCTAAGCTAAGCTAATCATCTCCTGGCTGTAGCCTTGTATTTAACAAACATAGTGTAATTCCCATTTAAAATGTGCATGTTCAGATTGAATTGCTTTGGCTTCCAGCACTGTCACTTGCAGTTTTCTCAATATCATCGACCAGCAGCTCATCCAAACTACTTCAGACTCAACACTGACTGCACAGGGTTTAACAAAATGTTAACATTAAAACTCAAATAAGCCGTTGTTAATAACAAGGTGTCGGAGGTAACTGTAACCCTCTCTTTACATGACTCTATTTGTGCAATCTATGGCTGCACCTAACAGACATATACCGATCAGGCATAACATTATGACCACGTGCCTAATATTGTGTTGGTCCCCCTTATGTGGTCAAAAATACTCTGAACCATTGGACATGGACAAGAGGACCTCTCAGGGTGTCCAATGGGGTCTGGCACCAGGATGTTGGCAGTGGATTCTTTGGGTACTCTGGCTTGTGCAGTGGGGCCTCTGTCAATCAAACTTGTTCCACTGCATCCTGTTGATGCTTGATCAGATAGGGTCTAGGATATGTTACTCATGTTCCTCAAGGTGTTCCTGATTGTTTGATGTTGTTGCCATGTGGTGGGGTGCATTTTCCTCCGGGGGTAGGCCAGTGACATTTGGGATTTCCATTTGCATGAGGGAGTGTGCTTGTTCTGGGACAATGTTTATTTGGGTGTCTAGGTCTCATCAACATGGATGCCAAAATCCAAGGTTTTCCAGCAGAACACCACATAGTACCAATATGATCAATGTTCTTCACTTCACCTGTCAGTGGTCATAAGGTTGTGGCTGGTCAGTGTTTATGAGAGGAGTACTGATCTTCTCATCTAATTCTTGGCAAGAAAGCATATACCATACTTCCTAAAATGTTAAACTATTCCTTTAACATGGGTGAACATGAAATATTTATTTTGAGGTAGTTTTGACTTTTGAGTTACAGCAGCCCAGACATGCAACTTTACAGTACAGTATAGCAGAGTTCATACTTGACTGGACTTACTACAGTAACTAAAGTAGCTCATCATAAGTTGTATTCATGGAAACATTGTTTAAACCACATGCACATCTTGCTGGTGTTCACTTTGTTCAGTCTAACTGCTCGCCTCCTGCATGATACGGCAGACAGCATCATTGCTTCTGCACCATCACAACTGAGCTTAACTGATTTACACAGCTAGTTGCTAGATAATTGGAATGTGTAAATTATGCCATCAGTACTAAATTCATTAATTCTAAATAATTGCACGAAACAAACAGGGTAAGATGAATGCAGCTGCTCTATATAGTCTATAGCTAAAAAAAAAAAAAAAGATAAGTAAGTAGACAGACAGATTTTTATATTTCTCAAATGTTTCTTTAAAAAAAAGTATTTCTCATGCAGCAGCAGAAAATATCCTTTACCTGCATTTGTTGAAATACATGTATCAACAAGGTTTCAAGTCAATGGTCTAAAAACAAATACAGATGAGTCTATTATCCTATTACAGCCACTCAGAACGGTATGATGCAGAGAGAGATAAAGAACAGGCTGAGCCCATCAGAGGACATTAAATGGGGCCAGCTCTCACTCTCTCCTCTCTCTGCTTTCACAGGGAACCAGCAGAGCAGAGGAGGCGGAGCTGCTACAGTACAGCAGGCCGGCATCACACAAGGCCTGCAGAATTACACAAATAAATTGCTCCGAAACTCATATGCTGCTGTGTACATAATAAAACCATGCACAATTCAAACATAAACAAAAGGCTGAGCAAGGATAAACTATCTTCTGGAAATTAAAATAAAAACAATCGACGCACGAACAAAGCTTGACATTTACATTTTTGTGTATCTCGTATCATCTGGAGGTGGTTTCTAATTTAAGGAATCAGTTTTGAATGTCTTAAAATCAAGGCTATTTAAGGTGGAAATATGTGAAGCAATGTACTGTCACATCATTGCACAAATTATATGTAGTTCACGCTCAGCTATATCCACAAAACAACCGGGAATACAAACAGAAAACAGAGAGACTGCTGTTACCTAGAGGTAAAGACTGACATGTAATGACAAAACGTTTCCATTTGAATTGTGTATGTAAAGAGGAGAGTCGCAAAAGAAATGAGGGGGTGAAAAAAAGCACACTGCAAATATCCCCTGAAGCTGCGTCTTTAAAGAAGCAGGCTCAGCATAAGGTATTCACTTTGCAGATAAAGGCGTTCTCTACACTCATAATCAAAATATACAGTAATGCATCATTTTTCTAACCAGATAGCAAGAGAAGAATTAGCTCAAATTATTTTAAGTTTTTTGTTAATTACTTTTGGAGCCTGAAGCAGCTCATGCCTCAGAATTGCCGGAAAGTTTAGAATCGCTCGGTCAAATTAGCTGACTTATAATTCAAGCACTTATCACACAACTCTAAAGCAGTGCTTTATGAAGCATCCCGCTTTTTATCTGTATGTACACCTCCAATGTGATCACATGCCCAAATGATATTTCTGCTAACACTCATCCCTTAAATTAAAAAAAGCAGTGGGCGTGCATTTCTGTGGGTATAATCTAATACTCCTGATCTCAATGGGGCATTTATGGAGGGTTTTATAACTGTAATTATCTTAGCCTATTACAGTATATCAACTTTTAGAGGTCCATTGTATTCCCAATGTGCATCAACTGGACAGATGCCTCTGTGGCACTGAATATTTATCTCAGTTCAACTTTAGCTGGATGCAGGACTTAATTGTGAATATAACGCAGATTTTTTTCTCTCTCTAAGTTCAGCAGTTCAGACAGTGTTACTGGGGAGCAAACTCTTTCTTTTCAGTCCATCAGTTAACAGGTGGTCCAGAGCAGCATGAGGATGGCCTTACTGTCAAAAAGTGACGCCCAGGTTTTATCCTCCATCTGTGACTCAAAGGGGTCACATTTGCATACAAACACAAAGTACAGCAGATTAATAACATTAATAATATTAGCATGATCATATAAACTCTAAAACTCTGAAGACAGGCTTGGTTAAAATGTAAGATTACAAGGCATAAGCTATTGTATATTAGTAACTCTCCCCATTTTATTAGCATTATATAAAACACTTAATACATGGTTTATGTCATATTATTAAATAGTTGTAAGTGGATATAGCTGTAACTCATCATTTGAAGCACTGAAAGTGGCAGGAAAAAGATAATAAGCGTATGATAACATGATGTAACAAAGTCGTGATGATATATAGTGGCATTTATAAGAGGTTTCAAACCTGCCTGTGAGATAAATTGGTTAAAATGTGTTTAAAAATCAAAATTGATGTGTGTAATCATATGCTATTAAAGGCATA
>OMNN01031143.1:2297-22172 GCA_900302755.1 Chromis chromis | reverse complement strand
ACTGTATAATCAGTCAACCAGTAGCTGTTAATACACCAATATTAACAATATCTATATAAATAAGGAGTGTCATCATTTTGTCATCATGAATAAAATGTTGTTATATCTGCTTATAACTGCATTATAGTGTGTTATCCTGTGTTATAAACCCTTTATTAAATGTTTGTATACCGATTATAGATGCCCAATAGGACTGGCTTGCCCTGCATGTTTAAGAGTGCCTAGGATAAGAAGTGATGAGTTGTTAGTGTTTTGTGACAATTTTCCTTTGAGTATCCCCTGAAACACGGGCCCCCACAGCACAGCAGCTGGTAGCTCAGCCCCTGACAAAGCTGTTAATGTTCTGCAAAGAATGTGCAAATTGCAGAAACGAGTCCAAGTGTGGGCAGAAAACACTTCTGGTACTTAGAACCAGTGATGGAACAAATTTGGTCAAATTGGTAAAGTGCCCAAAGGGAGGAGGGAGATGTTCCACGGAAAACCAATTCCAAGCTTGGGTGAGCTCAGGATTGTTTGGAAACTCTCCAATCTGGGGGCCTGCATTGAATTGCGTGTCAGGCAGAGACTGTTAAATAAGATTAGAATAAGGACCAAGAGAGCAGCACAGGTACCTCACAGGATGGCTGTGTAATGTTGAATCACAGTTACTCTTTAACAGCCATACATCAGCTGCAGCAGCGTTGGAAAAATGTAACATGAGGTGGCATGTAAACTCACTGGACAGTTGCAGGAAACACAAGATGTTTTTTTTAGTGCATTATGAGTTGTGTTTGGAACAAGTCCTGTTTTCTGCTTTGATTTATTCCTCGTAGCACCAATTAGGCTATGCCCACTCCTGGAGGAGTTGAAAAGCTGACGATGGATATGTCATGGGATGGTATGATCAAAGCAGAAAGATGAACAGAGAGAAAAAGGAATCTCATTCAGTTCCATATTTATTAGGCCTTTAAGAGACTTGTATTACAGCTTGTAAACGCAGCCACTTCCAAAAAATGCAGCTTAAATCATAAAAAAAGCAGAATGGAGACATTAGAATGAAATGAACAGACACATTATCATCTTTTGATGAGCACTCCAGCGAGCTAAAGTGACAGAGAGATCTTGAAGCCTCCGAACACTGACTGATCCCTCTCTCCCTTCCCTTTGGTTCAGTTCATCAAGGGCAGTGAATCATTATGTGAGAAACATTTAAAAGGGGTTATACTTACTGCTATGTTTTACCCTGAATGGCTTTGGACATAGTAATCACTGGAATAATGGCTGAGTGGGGTGGATTTGCTCTGTTCACATCCTGTAATTTAAACGGAATAAAATGCAATGAGGTGCTACTGTAGGATGAAATAGCACACATTTATTGTAATATTTTAACAGCGGCTCAAGAGCTGAAATGCATAAAACAACTGTGAGACAGGCATGCTAATTAAAAACATACGTGTATTTGAAGTCACCAGTGTTTCGATGATCATAATGAACACAGCACTCATGAACAGTTGCTGGTCCTCTCGCCAGCATCTGTAATAAATAAAAACAAATTACTGTACAGACAACTGGACCCTCATAAACAAGGTGTCCACAGTCTGCATGTGTTGGTGCAAACACACAGTACATGTATATTTTTAAATTTGAAATAAACACAATTTCAACACGATAAATGATCCTTTATAGCTTTAAATCACTATGAAGCCACACAGTTTATTTTTTCATCTTCATTTTCTTATTTTTCCATTAAAACAAGTTAAGTTAAAACAGCACTTTAATCCACATTATGTCCTATGTGAATAATATGCTACCATAATCATGTGACTTCCTAATCCTCCTCCTGTTGCACAGCATTTTGGGTCATTTTATAATGTTGAACTAATTTCCAATTACTGCTGAACTACAGCAGCACAACTGTTTATCATCCAGACATTTTCTCTATAACAACATGGGGGGAAATATAGTAACTACATACCACCTTAACCCCTTAAAACTCACTAGCCCATGTACAGTGCTGTGTTTTTAATGGCAATAGTCCCGATTATACATCTTTATACACCTCGAGATTCAAATGGTGTAAAGGATTTTAAGATACCAATAGCACAGCTACAATTAAAAGCAGCAACAGCAGCAGCGGCAGCAGTCATTTGTAATAAGAGTGCTAACACAGCAAAACGCTAGCTTCTTACCTCTTCAATCTACTATAGGGGCACATCCTTATTGAATCACTATGTGCTGCACACTGTTTTCACTGTGAGAGTCCAAATAACAAAATGCATCCAAGTTTTAGTCTTTTGTCATTGTTGTTGTTGTAAAAATAGAGGTTAATGTTAAGAATTAAACATGTATTAACTGATGTTTTTTGGCCACTTGGGGCCAGCAGAAACAAACTGTAACCACAATGCTGACATATTACTATCTAAATTCTAAGCTGCGGGGGTGCCCCGATAGCCTAACGGTTATGTCGCGAGACCCACGTACAGAGGCGTAGCGGCTGTGCTGTGTTCGATTCTGACCTCGGCCATTTACCACATGTTCTTCCCCACTCTCTCCCGTTTCCAACTCTTTCGACTGTCCTATCTAATAAAGACGTAAAAGGCCAAAAATAAATCTTTAAATGCTAAGCTGCAATAGAAAACTTGCTAGTTAACATAAGCATATGACCCATGTTTCTGTCCGTTTGGTGAATGTAAGTCCCATATTCACACTGTTTTACCTTCTGACAGAAATATTTGTCTTATAATCTGCCAAACACTCCTTAATGTTCACCTGTTATTCACTAACTTTGTCTTTCTGCTGCTCGGTGGTGCACAGATAGCATACGTACATAGGCCATGTCGATGAGAGCTGTGAGAGTTAACCAAAACGGTACATTTTACAGTACAAGTTACAGGTCATAAAATCTAAACAATGAGGTAAAAGATGCTGAAACGTTCTGGAGAGGTTAGGGGACCTGCTGGTGATCAGTGACTCCTTTCACATTACATATTGTCATTTTAACTATTGCTTATAAATATTGACTAGTGCAGCTTTAAATGTACAAATCCAAAACATACTACTCATTTTCTGTTATATTGAAGATGCTAACCTTTCTCTGACCCATCCTGTATAAGGATTCTGAGGTGGTCACAAGTCTTTTCCTACATATTTTTAAAGGAACGTACTAAAGCTGGCAGCTAACTAAACTGTTTTGTCAGGACTTTATTTGGAATATTCAGAACAGCAGAAATACAGTTTTTGGTTCATGTGAAGTGAGTTTTTTGTTAAATTCAAGGATGTGGAATTAACGGGCCACCTTTCTTCCGATCATTCTCAACTTAGTGCTGTTTGACTGAGACAGATGGGGAGGTAAATCAAGGCAGCTGAGTGGAGAGCACTGCTGACAGCACATTAGAGCCTCTCTCAATGAACTGTCACAAGTGCACAGTGAAAGTAAAGTTTGATCATACGTGGCTGCTGTCCTGTCAGACATCCTTAAAAGCAAATGGGGCCTAAGTGCTGCGGAGCTCTGAATGAGGCTGAGATGACAGTTGTAGCCAGAGCAAAGAGAGAGCCTCTGCACTCCATCCCTCCATCCTGCAAAAGGACAATGAGGTGAGAAGGACTCTGGCTGAATCTCTCACCCTGCACTCTCACCCTGGCGGTAAAAAACATCTGACAAAGTGTCAGTCTTCCACATCATCATTCGCATCATTAAGGACCAGGGCTAAACTTTTATGCAGCTTGTGCAAAAAGGTCATGAATCCGTACATACCTGCACATCTACACTCAGTGTGCACTTTCTACCAGCAAAATTAACTGTTATATTAAACAGCAATTTTACCATCATTATTGGGAACCTTTAATGTCAGATGACAAACACATTTCTGCACAAATTATTTTTATCATAATTGTAGGTGCTATAGTTTCAGTAATTACACACAATACTCTATATAAGTATACAAATGTGTCTTTTAGTGCACTTAAATGCAAACATATATAGCTTAGATGGCCTTGAGCCTTTGACGTAAGCTTATAGATTTAATATTTTCATTTGTGCTGAAGCTGCTTGTCCTGATGTCATCTGTCAGTCCCCACATCTTCCAGGCTGCTCCATTAACTGATCTTACAGCTCATCCTAATCATTATGTCAGTCTGTAAAGCTCACAGAGACATTGTATTGACATTAACACGATAATGATATTGAGCTTTACAAATACACATGACATGAAATCACACTGAGTAACACTGCATGAAATGATTTTTGTTAATGACCTTACTGGTAGTGTTCCACTGAAAACTGTGCTACACATTTTATTTTCCAAAAATATACTGCAATGCACAGACTTAATAGCAAGCCTATTTTGAGGTGTTAAACATATTACAGGACACCACTGACTAAGAATTGATGTGACATTTAAAAAGCAATGAAAAATAATGGGTGATGAATAGCGTGATTCCTTTCATCTCTGACTAATGACAAAACTAATATCATTACAAAACTTAGGGAGTAATAAGCAATTAAGGACCGATTACTTTGTCCGCATAAATTCCTCAACACTACCATTTATATTAGTTCTTCTAAAGGTTCCAACCTGATTTGAAATAACAACAGACTTTTCTCGCTTATGTACACATGGACTCTTAAAGTAAACTGGATTCCTTTCCTTCTTTGCAAAGCCTATGAGACTGTCCCACTTTATGTAAAACATGCTGTTCCACTTTAGGGAGTGTGAAAAGTGTGACATCCTAAAAATACTTTGAAAATTCATACATCATATTGATGTTTAATTTGATTTTAAGGCATAAATAACTATTTTGCATTTTCAATCTGAGTTTACTTGCAGAAATTCTTGCTATAGAGCCTTTAATGCAGAAGCATGTGCGCCTTTTGGTAACATTTTGGCACTCGTGTTGAACTGCCTTCAGCAGTATGCCGATTATAATGACAGACAGACAGACGAGGCTTAATTAATGTCTCTCAAAGCTACTAATTGAATCAACTGCAAAACAGCACTTACAATTTGTAAGCCACATTTGTAACTTCTTGTAAATTATTTTTTGTAAATGTTGCTTTTCGCACATCAATGCATTCAGCAATTGCAAAGTGCAGATAAAGTGCAGATTAAGCTGATTAGATGCAGCTCGATTGCAGCTTTTGAGAAACTTAATCTGGAATAACCAAACCTTAATTTGTCTGATTGGAAAGCAGACCACCTTAAATTATAGAGAACACAATGGGAGCGCTATACTGAGGGAATCGGTACAGAGTACTTACGTATCTTTAATGAATAACTTACAGGCCCTTGGACCAGCAGTGCACAGAGCCTTGTTTACTTCAGCCCAAACCTGCACTCCTACACCGTATTCTACTTCACTCGTCCATTAGTGTGTGTGTTGAGGCCTGTGCCCACTGTTTAGCCTGGCACAGAGGTACTTCTGGCTGTAGGAATTTGGTCTCCCACATATTATAAAACCCACTTTCACTCGCTTCCCAGTGGGCCAGCATACCTTATCTCTGATGCAAAAGAACACTTTCATAAGTGCCCTGCTGGAGAGGGAAAACACACAAACAAAGAAATATTCAGACATAGATTGAACTTTGTTGTTCTCAACCAATTTGTTTGGTGGGTGGTAGGGGGCAAATGGGCTGTTTTTCCAAATGGAATGCTTTACACACTTAAAAAATTTACAAGATGGGTGAGTAAACCATGTACATTGAATGTGGTATCATCATTATGGCATTAAAAATGTAAACATTTCTAGAGGCCTTTTAGAGTCCCAGTGTGAGAGCATTTCTTCCACGCTCCTGCTTTCAATGTTGACCATTTAACACTCAAGTCATAGCTGTCCTCGAGGGAGGTTTTCCTTAACAAAGATGATAAGCTAGCTCAGAAATGTTGAACAAAGGACAATAGCAGAGCAAAAGTGGTCCATAAGATGGTCCATCTCATTCTAACTGAATGCTTTTAACGTCACTGTTCCTTAGACAGACATCACCCGGCGTCTAAAAGTGGATCTGAACCAGGAGAAACAGCCATTAAGAGCAATTCGACTGCATGAAAGTAGTGTCTGACAGGTCTACTCTTAGTGACAGATGCCATTATAACCTCTAAAATGTGATACTGGCACTTTAAGGTTATATCATTTTACCCTTCAACTCTGGCAACCCATCTGCTCGATAATAAGGGCACGCTCCTTTGTTTTAGGTCATACAGCTAAAGTGTTCAGCATCCGTTTATTTACTAGTGTTTACTATACTACACTAACTTTGTTTTAAATCTTTTGTGAAGGTAAATATTAAGGCATACTTTTAGGTTGTGAGTTAGTCTGCTTATATGTTGACTAGATCAGAATGACTCTGTCAACGTTATTTTTTCATAAACAGTGTGATGTTATTATCCTCTCCCAACAAAATAAAATATGTCCCTGATTCTGAGAGCAGTATAGTTTTCTAAGCTTTGAATCAACCCTCCATTTCTTGAGCTCCAGCTCCTCTAAACAAGAAGCAATGAAAAAAAATACTCAAATTTTCATCGTCACCACAGTTCAGATGACAATTATGACAGCCCAGGTTTAATCATAGAATCGGGTAGTTCATTTTCTCAATGTCAACATGAAACCTTGTCAAAAAATGAATTCTGTCTTTCTCTCGGGAGATAAGCAGGCTCCAGTGCACCGGGCTCATTCAGAGGAAAAAAACTTGCAGGTCACAAGGCAGCGACTTGCATGTTTTCTTATTTTTTTTTCAGCCTCTCTCTCTATCCTCCCCCTCTCCTTTTTTCTGAAAACCACCCAAGAAGAGATTAATCATGAAGGGAAAACTCAACTTCACCCTCTAGCTGCAGGTCACAGTTCTTATTTCGTGTGGAATTGGCTTTCGGAAAGCAGAAGGCCTGCCCGGGGGGCAGGGACCTGATATGAGAGGAATTTGAGAATGAAGCAGAGGGGATTGATTAGCCCACTTCATATCCCACACTCCGTAAGCACAGTCCAGCTGCAATCTAACACACCGCTGAGCTGAATAGACAAGAGAAATTGGATTCCTTCCTAATATTTAACCTTCAAGTCAGCTCTAACAGCTGTTGATGGGTTGCTCTCCCAGGTAGTTACAAGAGGACTTTTTACATGTTACATAGAGAGGGAATAGCAAAGTGGGAATGTGATGACTTTTCTGTAGGTTATTCAATTACAATGGTGCAAAGAGCAGCTAGGCCATTGAAGCACATCATCTGCATGCCACTGCACTGAGGGATTTAATTTTACACCTCTACTTGTCTGAACAGGCTGTGTGAGTGTGTGTGGGCACACACATATGCACCACTCACACACACTTTGGCAAATGTGCACACATGCGTACGCACAAACAAGTGTATACGTGTGTACGCACATAAAGAGCAATTAATGGCACGAATGTTGAGAGTGCAGCTAATGGATGGATCATATACCACCATAATGACTTACTTTGATGTTGGTTGTCAAAGCAGACCTATTTTAGACTCAGAGCAAAAGGCGCTTGAAAATACCCTGTAATGCTTCCATTCTTTTTATCTCTTTTCACGAGCAGATGTTAGAACAAAGAGCAATGGCATCACTTCCTTACACTTAGATCTCAAGAGTGACTACCATTTAGATTTCTCCTTCCCTTAGCCTGTTCTTGAATCCAGATCAATGTATAAAAAATATGAAGAGTTGACGGAAAAATGGTGCATCTCAGTGACTCTGTAGCCATATTAGACGCCAATGAATATTTAGCGGCTTCATTTATAGGCCAGTTTGATCATATCCACCCACCATTTCTTGTGCCAGTCTTGGGGAAGTGTTGGTAAGAGAGCAGGATGTCATCAGGCTCCTTTTCTCAAGTCATTAAGCCATACAGTTTATTCCAAGCAAAGTGTTGCCCATTTGAATGAGCACATTAGCGAATGTCTTATGATAATTAAGTGCTTGAGTTGCAGAATTGCAGAATCGGATTCATTAGTGGAGTCACACATTTTTTATTAGCACCTTATTCTGTTCCAGGGCTGCAGCAATGCCTGACGACATGCAGCTTTCCTTTTTTACTACACAATGAAGAGAAATTTAAGCACTGAACTTCCACGATTAGAGAGATTGTAAAACTTCACATCATGGACTTGAAAGTAAATTTGGCTGATTTTTATGCTCCCCACAAGAATTTAGGTCAATTTGCTAAAGCATACTTCAGGCACGGGAAAGCAATCCAATAAAGTAGTCTGGTACAAATCTATAGATAAATGATGCTTCACATTCAATTACAGTGAGGATTTTATCTTTACTTTTCAATGATTTTGTCAATTAGTCAACACAGTATTTCTTAATTCATCAAGGACTCTGGCCTAGTATTAGTCTGAATGTAAGCATTCATTAGATTATCAAAGGCAGGGGGAGAGAAGAGAAATGCATTAGATGACATGGATGTTTTTTGTTCAAATAAATCCGCCAGAACAATGAACAATCCACATTCTACTCAAGAAGGTTGTCCATTATTTGAGAATGATTTCTGCTTCTTGAACCGGGTTTAATGCAACAAACACAAAAAAGATGGTAAACAATTTCTTTTTTCCCTTGAATTTTGACACATTGACTATCGTGTAAATAACAGCACACCAAACCAATCCACTGGGGAGTCCATGCAGGAACCATGAAACTATACTCACAACACAAATTAATTGGGGAGAAAATAACTAATTCTGACATTCCCTGAAGAGGGTCTTTCATCTTATAAATACTGGCTGCAAACTTGAGTATTTCTGCTTAAGTAACACAACACTGCAGATGATAGGATTCGTTTGGCTCTGCCCCGGGGGCCCAGCATGACAAAGAACACTTGTTTAGCAACTGCATAACCAGGTCCCAACATGGGCCTGTGACTGCGCCCAACCTCACCTAGAAACCTGCTCCATTTGCATTCTGCCTCTCCAGACACCAGACGACGCAATCTGGGGGGACACAGCATCCCAGAGATGCCATTGGAAGCTCACACATAAATTAGTCTTTATTCCCCCATCTCTCCTCCCTTTCTTCTCCCACTGCTGCTCCTCCTTTCTCCTCCTTATTTGTCCCATGGCTTCATCACATCACAGTTCATGCAAAGGAGAAAGCGAAATCCAGCTCTAAAGTTTCCCCACCTAATTACAATCTGTATTTACTTTCCTGAGGCTGCTGTGTGACCCAGCGTATCGGCTTTTCAAGTCTTGAAACCAATGTTTAATTCAGTATTGAATGTGTCCTTTGGAATAATAAAACAACAGTGTAAAATAAAGTTCACTCTAAATCCAAACCCACAGGACTAAATTACATACTTTATTTGGACAACATGCATCATGTTTACTGCATATACTATAAACATATTTAATTAGTATTTTTCAATTAGATTCATTTTGACGTCACATGCTTTGTTGTGCTCATTCCCTCGTCTCAGGCTCAATATTTTAAATTATCAATGTGAACATTTCACTTTGGCATAACACATTTAAGTAGTTCAGTCAGCTTTAGTTTTGAGTCATCACTATAATGGTAGATAAGCAGCATTTGTTACTATATATTTGTGAATAGGAGCAAAAGTATTTTTCAAGTCTGTTTTCCTGCATTTTAGCACATGATTGTGTATTGTTAACTCTGCCAAACCTACAGCAAGAAATGCAGCACTGGAGCTGCTGCTATTCCTACAAACTTGCTGCTAATGCTATGTTCTACATAGAGATGGTATAGTTCAGATGTGAAAATACTAAACATGTGAGTTTTCCTTCATGTGCAGTAAATTCCAAAAACACTGCGGCAGAGGAAAAAATGGCTGCATTGGTTTGCAGCTCCATTTTGCTGGTGAATGGTCTTATGTCTACAGGTGTTAGCCCTGATAAAGACTGGAAACCTGACCAACGAGTGCGCTGCCTCTTGGTTAATATGAGCTCAAATAGGTCCTTGCACCCTGTTTACCCTGCACAAGATAAGGTATGAAAATAGATAGATGCATACTGACCAATGATGTTGAATATACATAAAAGGGCGGCTGTGGCTCAGGTGGTAGAGCGGGTTGTCCACTGATGGCAAGGTTGGCGGTTCGATCCCTGGTCCCCCCCACATGCCGAAGTGTCCTTGGGCAAGACACTGAACCCGAAGTTGCTCCCAATGGCATATTAGCGCCTTGCATGGCAGCTCTGTCGCCATTGGTGTGTGAATGGGTGAATGTGAAACACATTGTAAAGCGCCTTGGGTACCGCTAAGGTAGAAAAAGGCGCTATATAAGTGCAGACCATTTACCATTTATTTATCTCCTGTACTTACAAGGGTTCATCAAAAAGTTCCGAGACTGTGCATGGCAACATGTGCAAGCAGTGACACCAGGATATTACATGACACCATGCTATTAACACCAGGGCCTATGTTACACGTATTTTGTACATAATGTGTCGAGCACCATCTGCGATGAGCGCTGAATCTCTTAAACTGTGTCAAAATTGTGACCCCGTTTTGGAGAAAAGGAAGAAGTCACAGGGAGCCAAGTCTAGCGAGTATAGGGCTGGTGGGGAGCAGTGATTATGTTGCTGTGGCCAATAAACCTGTGCATGATTGCCACATTGTGACAGAGTGCTCAGTGCATTGGAGCACTAACATGCCGTCGTGCCACAGTTCTGTTTGTTTCTTCCAAACTTTCTTCCTTAGATGCCTCAGGATGTTACAGTAGAATTCGCCATTGACAGTCTGACCCTGGAGGATGAATTCCCATTAATGTTGAAGAAAACAATGAGCATGCTTGTGTTGCGCTCAAGAGTTGACATGCCCTTCCTGGTGTTGGAAATTGCAGGCTCTCCAACTGTAACAACTAGAGTTTTTCATTTGCTGGTAGCTGCAGACCAACCTCTCGCCACCAGTGATGATCCTCCACATGAAGGTTGGATCATCTCAGCTGCTCACTGACACAGAATGTGATGTTTTCGTCTCTTCTCCAGTGTAAGGCCCAAAGAAAATTATGCAAATGGTCACAAAAACATGTGTAACACAGGTTCCACTGTTGATTGCACAGTGTCGCATCATGACTCAAGAGAGTTACTGCTTGCACTTTTTGCACCATGCATAGTCCTGGAACTTTTTGATCAACCCTTGTATTTACGTTGTTACTCTGAAAGTAGTTACATTCAGTTTTGGAAGAGCTGCACTGATCTGTGCATGTAGTGACTGTACACTACATGTCCTGCACCAAATGAGTGTTAGCAACCAGCTAACTCTTTGCTAACAAGAAAAGCAATTGATGCAGCATTAATGTAACTGCTCCTATAGGTACAAATGAACTGATAAATGGTAATTCAGTCTTTTTTATCTGCCTATAAAACAGGTACACTGACACACTCACAGAACACTGACACACTCCTTCAAGAACAGAACACTGACACACTCCTTCAAGAACCTTAAACTATAAAAATACTTACATACAGTTTTTTCTTGTTCAAAGTAAAACTTAAAGTATACATTCTGTCCTCCATAAATGATAGAATCTGCCTCACAAACATGTCTCTCCATCTGAACTGTATCCACATTAGTCCTCATTTTACCTCTTTGTCTGTTTATTCAAAACAAATCCATGTAAGACTGCAGACCAGATGACGCGCCAGCAGACCAGGTGTCCGCACAGCTTTCTTGAACCGCCAATACAATGAATCACCACTTTGCCATATCAGTCGACGATTGAAAATAGCTGCACATAAGGAATTATGTGCGGCTATAAAATCGTCCGGATTGTTACTTAAATCGCAGCAAAATTGTGTGTTCAGCCTGTCACAGCTGAGAAAAACAACTCCGCTCGCTTATAAAAGCTGATTTTCCCATCTTCCCCCGAACCCGAACGAAGCTTCTGTTGTTGTCTCTGTTGACAGGATGTGATATTTGGAGCGATCAGTGGTGATTGTCTGCTGACTCACCACAACAGGAGCTCAGAAAGAGGCCCATGAGTCATCGGCAGAAAAAGGTCAGCTCGAATGGACATTTAGCTACAACAAGGCATTAAGTAGAGAAAAGAAAAGAAACGTTGGAAAAAGAAGAGAAGAGGCCTGCAGGATCCTGAATTTAAAAACTCATCTGGCTCTCTTTAAAAAATGGCTTACGGCTCCGGCTTGATGATTCACTCTGATGATGAAATGACAGCTTGAAAAGAGATATAACGCTACATGCTGGGAATGATAGATGATAAGCAGCATTCTGAATCGTTAATTCTGCTGTAATTAATATTGATTAGATTAGCTGGCAATAATCCATGCTTATCTGCAGAGGATAATGTGGGTTGGGGTATGCATAAACAACTCCAGGGCCAAATTAAAATAACTATATTTTAATAATTAACAGTGGAGATTAGCAGACAGAGTCATTCACCTGCCTATAGAGCGGAATGGAAACTTTAAAAGCACAATCCTTTGCTTTTATGATATACCCCCTAGCAATTAGGTAACTTATCTGCATTGCTCATTTGTTTTATGGCATTGTTTGTTTTGTGGATATGTTGATTTTATGATGCTGTTTACTTCAGTTAAGTGGATGTCCAACAGCTCACAACAAACACCACTTCACTCCATATGGGAAAACCCATTTCTTTCTCTCTCTCTCTCTCTTTTTTTAAATAAATCCCCCAGGGTACTGAAAGCTGCTTTGCCTCCCCACGGTCTGTCTGTTATGTTTATCTGCAGCAGCACATCTCTTTGGTTTTTATAGTCTTTGTTTCTCCTTAGGATCTGTTTATGCCTGACTGGGCCCCGCACTTTTAAAATGATGAAGGGGAGTGCAAAGTGTTTGGGACGGCAATCTTTTATTTGTATGATGTGTTTATGGTTATTGTTTCCATTTGTTATCAGCTCGCAGCAGCCGGACACAGATATGTGAGGAGAATTAGAAAAAGAGTGACAAGTTAACGTGAGGCTGACTGATTCGTTTGCTGCACGCTGAGACATGCTACAGTGACTGACATCAGGCGCCTGCTGTATGGACTGTCAAAATGCTCAATATTAAATGAATACCAAATTTAAAAAATCGAGAGCAGAAGTGAAACCAGAACTGTTCCAAAAGTAAGAAAGCCTCGTTAAAAATCACACTGTCATTTGTAATAATGCAGCAAAAATCCAGCCTCTGAACCCAACAGTATAATAAACACTTTATTTGGCCCCGTGGGGAGATTTGGTGTGCAGCCAAATCACATGGTTTTTCATCACAACAAGCAAATCACCAATAAACATAGCCTTACACATAAAGTGCACCTCGCAACAAATTAGGACGGCCAGACCCGCTGGGTCACAGCCTGACCCGTTTAAAAAGTTAATGGCTTGAGGAACAAATGATAGTTTAGGTCTGTTTTTAGGAAGTCGAGGGGGGCGACATCATCGACCAGATGGCAACAATTCAAATGAAGAGGCAAGAGGGTGCTTTACTCACAATGACGTTTGCTTTATTTAAAGTCTGGCTCCAGTTGTTGATTTAACCCCCATCAACTCAACTCTGGGTGTCAAAGTTACATATTTAGAAGATTTTCAATGAAAAGAATCGCTTTATGCACTAACATGTCTCAGATGGAACTCTACACTGCTTCCTCTAGGATGTGTATATACCTCCACCTCCCTTCATGCACCCCTCTACCACTCGTTGCAGCTGAAGCACACCAGCTTTCCTACATCTCTGCTAAAACACTGCAAAACTAGTGTAAGCTACACAATGGCATGTTGTTATAGTGGAGTAATTCAGCCATAAATGTTCAAACCAAAAACTGACTCTGAAGAAGAATTAATGATACAGAAACCCCTGCAGATTGACCCGATGGGTTCCTTAGCCTGTTACATATTAAACCCTGGAAGTCTGAATCTGTGTTTTTCAGACTGTCATTGGTACACTACTGTTTCAAGGTGGAAATGCTTGATGCTTGATGTCCTCTAGCTTATGAAAAAAAACATATGGACATATTAACAAGGGAAAGACTTCGTTTACACCAGAGAGGGTCTTTAACAGTCTGTCTTTGTAGATACATTACATACTTACATTACATACATAAATGTAATCTCTAACAGTTTACTGGCCATTGTCACAGTTTTTCTAACTATCTTTTTCTGTCGCCCAATCAGCAGATAACACAGAGCGACAGAATAGTTTTGATAAAAGAACACTTGAGCGTTTTAAGCATTTTGTTGTGGACAATCTAAGGATAACTTTTTTTTTTTTTTTTAAAGTACATTCCTTGTTGTGTCTTCATGCTTACATGGTCAGTCCAGATACCATTTAAGCTCATGATAGAGCAAAATGCCAGAGAACTGTAATTTGTAACTTGTTGTATTGGTTTCCTGCTGATAAATGTAGTGTTAGAGGACTGCAGCTTTATAAAATCAATAGACTTGTTTTTTTTAGTGGTTTTAAGGAGAAGGTTTGATATGGCCCACCATGTGGAAGGCCTATTATGGAAGGTGTCTGGGAAAGATCTAAGGCCTGTGCAAGTGATCATTTTGCCAGAAAATCCAGTTTTGAGGATTAACACAGGAACAACAGTAGATGTTTTCCATAGAGGTATCATAGTTGGAGCCCTAATAGTATTGCCACTCTCAAAACAACAAAAGTGAGTTGAGCTGGTTTGCCATCTTTAGCTCCTTACTGTTCCGCAAGATGAGAGAGAGTTTCCTCTGCCCTTGGGTGGAACATTGGTCATGGTTTTAATTGCCTGCCATATCTGTCTGGGATTATCTGATGCCAGAGTGGCCACTATCTTTTGGTTGTAGCTGTACTCGTCTAGTTGTGTTTATCTTTTCATCTGTCTCTGTACATCCCTTCTTGCTGTGTCATCTTGGTTTTTCTGAGCTTTTTTCTTCTGGATTCTGAGATTTTTCAAAATTTCTTAGACACTCAAGGCTTATCACTAATGAACTTAAGAGGTTATAATGGGTACCAGTGAATCTACACAGTAACCAATACAGTCAGCTACTGCTACAACCTGATCATTAATATCAGGAGTGTTAAAGACCGAAAATGTGCAGTCCAACATCCTTGGAGAGCCACTACGCTGTGGTTCCAAACACTCTGGCTGGCATGCTTTTTTTGGGGGAGGCTTCTCCGTCTCTAGTAGCTTCAGACATGGTAGACTACACAGTGATCAGGCAGCCCTAGTAGTGGAAGTAAGAATTAAGTGTATGGGCACCTCTTCACGGTTAGTCAGTAATTAAAATCTCAAAGAATAAACTTGGGTGCATCGGGTGAAAGTGATTCAAGTCGTTATGAGAGATTAGGAGACATTTCTGGCAGTTATTTATGATTTACTGGCTATTACAAGACTGTCCTTTGTAAGAACGATTTGAGGAGACTCCCTGGGCAGATAGAAGGGTCACAAAGATAAACAATGCAGCTTAATATCAGGGGCCACAAGCCTTCCCAGTGACATTGGGGTTTAAGTTTGTCCTGAATGGCAAGAAACCTGTAAGGTAAACCTCAGTGGACATAATGGTACTGTCCAGCAAAGTCTCAGTAATTATCAAAACAGAGGGTGCTCTGAGACCCATATGCAGGTAACGGATGTTGCCTGATAGTTCATGTATTTTTGCTATCAGAAACTGTGCATTAATGAGCCGGGTAGGCAATGGAGGTTTGTTTCAACCTTGTTGGTAGGTGACAAAAAACACATTTACATCCATGTTTTTGCTAGGTCCATGTAATAGGCCTTCCTCTTTTCATTCTAATACAGCACATTATTGTATCCACAACAGCTGAATGCTATGGCATTCACACTGTGGTTGTGTCCCTGGTAAAATAGGTGTTTTAAATCACTGCAAACAGTCCAATCACACACCATAAAGCGAAATCCACTTTTGATGCTTAAGTGCAGGCAAGGTCTGAGGTAAAAGGCTTCAACAACACAATAAAAACATACAAATAAACAATGACAAGCTTGAAATGGAACAAGGCAGCCACAGTGAAGAACCTACTTAGAGAAACAGGAGGAGGTGTGTTATGTGGTTGACTCTATAGGTTTAGATAAGAACCATTTTAGGGTAAATGTTTCCATTCAACTTAAATCTAGTGCAGTGTGGACAGAATGGTTAAACATCTGAGATTGCAGCAGCAAAAAAGAGTTTAAAAGAGAGTTTTGGTGAATTTTATAAATATTAATGAAATCAAATTGGTTAAACTTGGTTTAAATTATGAAAGTTTTAGCTTCTAGTAAAGCTGTGATAGATGACAGTTTGTCTGAGAATACTGATGGAGGCAGTAGCTAATTCAGGCAACTCAAGTCTGCTGCTACACTCACACAGGAGAAAATGTAAATGAGACACATTTTACAAGAAATGTAATTAGAAACCGAATTCAGCAAAAAAAAAAGTATGAGGCCTTTGGACTGTAGTGTGTAGTAATGGCCTTACTACAATTAGGTTGTTATTTATTTGCAAAATGATGAATTACAAAATGAAAGACATTTTAAGATGCTGTAAAAGTATATTTAAAGATTATGTCACTATTTTGGTATGATCCATGATTTTTCATTAACCAAGTATCCTTCATCATATTAACATACCTTGGTAACAAACCAAACTGCTGCAAAAGTAGTGAGTACTAACGGTGGATAGACGTGGCTTCCCTGGAGCTACATGGCAGCTGTGTCGACACATTGCTGAAATGAATGGCAGCGGTCAATTATGTATCTACATGTATATATCTAAGCTCTGAGTGTAGTTTTCTCTGAGGGATACGTTATTTCATTGCTCCTGAGTTCCTGCTGAGTTGAATTCAATGTTTCAGAGCTGAGATGCCAATCATTAGTACTGTGAATATTCTACATTTGCATAATAGCCCAACTATTCCACGTGAGCTGGTCGACTGAAAATGAGTTACAGAAACTAGTTGGACAGATGATTAGTTTGACATGATGACATTCTGTACAGGAAGGAATCATAATTACATTGTCACTTTTTGGGACTTTTCATGACAGTGGTGTCACCCATCACCAGTCTGGCCTACTTTAACAAAAGCCAGTTCAACAACAGCTGGCTTTCTAATGTAGCCAGTTAGCGCCTGTAGTGGCATCAGCAGCAGCTAGCTGGTTAACTGAGTATTAACTGTTGATTCTTAACGGCTTCTTAAGGAAAAAATATGAAGGCAACAGAGACTTTTCCTCTGCTGTCATGTTGGGGCCAACAGTAGTAGGCTAATACTCTCTCGCAACACAGCCTAGCTAGTTAGCCAGATAAAGTTAAACCCCAAATTATTTATACCCATACCAAATTTGGAATTATAGTGAATATTTATTTGAGCAAAAGGTGTCTTCTGGCTGGAAATGACACAAGCAAGTCACAAAAATTATAAGACATTGTGTTAGTGATGTTAATAATACATTTTAACTATTTCAGTGTTTTTTAATAACAGTTTTACCAGAAATGCCATGTCCAAAACTATGTGTATCCCTTGAAACTGTAAGAATTTTTTTTACAGAATGCATTACAAATGGTTCTAGCCATTTCTAGAGCATTCTAATACAGTCAGTTGTAAGTCGTGACTAAAACTAAAGAGCTTAGTGAGCTTTATGTCAAGGTTCACCACTGAGAAAGCAATGTTGCAGCTCACAAGATAGTAAAAAGCTATACAGTCACATTCAAGTGATTTCATGAGCCAGTGGACAGAGTGCAAAGCTTCATCAAAAAGTAAAAGGAGTTTAACATTGTGAAAAATCTCAAAGGTTGTGGTAGGAGGCCAAAAATTACCCCTGGCTAATATGGTAGTGTAAGAGACCAAGAAGATCCAAGGATCAACTCCAAGACCTTCCTGATGAGTCTCTGCAATGCTGATACCAACATCTCAATCCAGAGACTCAACAAGGCAGTTCTTCATGGATGATGAGCAAAGTGGACTCCACTTCTCCAAGACAGGCACACAAAGCTCACCTTGACTTTGAAAAAGTTCACTTGGACAACGAAGAGACATTTTGGTCTTCAGTTGATGAGATAAAAAGTGAGTTCGAACAAAGGGACATGGTTTTCATTTGGCGAAACAAAGGAGAAACTTTCAAACCCAAGAACCTCAAGAACACCATCATGTAATGCTTTTGGGTGTTTGGGCAAAGCAACCTTGTCAAAGTAAGCGGTTTCATGAAAAAAGAGGACTAAGATTCTGAAAACACATCAGATAGTTTGCAGAAAAACCTGGCGTTGGGCAGCATTGAATCCTCCAACAAGACAATGATCTGAAACATTCAGCCAAGGTAGTCAAGAAATGGTTAAGAGAAGACATATCAACATTCTGGAGCAACCCAGCCGGAGTCCAGACCTGAATCCATCAAAAATCTGTGGAGGAACCAAAAACCAGATCAATTCCAAGGAAACCTTCCGACCTCAAAGACCTGGAGATTGACTGAAGGTAGACAACATGTGAACTTCAGGTACAATAAAAGGAAAAATTTGTCTCCATGTACAGAATTTAGTTACTTAGACTTTGTTGTTGCTGCAGCTAACTGGCTGTAGTCAGCACGCTTGTTATAAAAAGCAACATTATGAAACATAATAATCATTAGAAAAAATATCATCATGAAATAAAAAAAATACTTTTGAAATTCTATGAACTCCAGCAAACCTCAGCTAGATGAACATGGTTAAACAAACACACATATTTTACAAAATGTATTCAAATAAACATTACACTGACGACTTTGGAGCTCCATTACATAATTGTTGTGGTGGTATATTTTTTTAAAATCAAACTTCGTGGTCTCAGTTAAGTCAATTTTCAACCTACACTGACCGTCTCCCTTCACAGCAGTCATAGAAGCTGCAGCTCAAAATGCAATTCAAGCCTCAGAGAACACTTCTTGTGATGGACATGTGATTTTTATCCAATTCAATCATTTATGGATGGTGAAAATCACCTACATATTCAAGAAAAAGAACTGTTTGCAGTTTAAACATACATTTTCTATGAGGTTCAGCTGGTCATATCTTTAGATCATATAGCTTCTCCTGTCTGCTCTCCACTGACATGAACTCTGCCAGAGTGAGGTGAATTTAATCAGATGACTCTCTGTAAATGAAACCTCTCATTATACCCACTCAGAGAAATATGGAGTATTGATATGGGCAGCATTCGGTTTCTACCCTGAAGTGCTGCTATAATTAAATTCACATATGATATCTTTACCATCGGTTGTTGACATGTCCACATGGTGCGCCATCTTCCCTCAAAACACATCCACTAATGGTCACACCTCTGCAACTGTGTGTTACATTCCTGGAAATAACAACCACTCAGTTCAGCTATTGGATTATGTAAAGAGTCCAGAGATCTACTGATGTTCAAGGCATCAAGAGATACTGCAGTGATGGAGGCATGTTTTATAAAATCACCCTTTTGCTGCTGTCCATGAACTTGTGAACCGAAAGAAAGATTCTGGTTTCATAGAAAGATCTGACTTTGCTGTAGCATTCATGGCCTTCTAGTTTTTTCTTCCTTTTGAGGCCATTGCGTCAATGTGTTACTGTAGCCCTGCTGTGTGTGGGCTTTGTGCTGATTAAACTACTTAACACCTATTTGTCATATCAAAACTGAGACACTTTGACACACATACTCACAGACGTTTGTATGAGTAAACCTGAGAAGATATTAAGTTCTACGCGTCAAACTTTAACACTCCCCCAATCTTTATATAACTAAACCCAAATCAAGTGAGAAATGCAACATAGAAATGCCACAAACTGCAGTTCCTCAAATGGCCACTTGAGGCTGGCTCCAAATGTGAGTCAATCCCCATAGACCCCCATGTTAAAATGTCCAACTTTACAGCAGAAATAAACATGTTTACACCCTGATACATAAATCAGTTTTGGTCTCTGTAGCTAATTTCTCCACTTTTGACAACTGTACCAGGGGTTAAGTGTCATACATCTCACTCGTTCAAATTATATT
>OMNN01031141.1:0-38101 GCA_900302755.1 Chromis chromis | reverse complement strand
ACTGGATTTTATTTTTTTTTTTTTTTTTTTTTTTTTTTTTTTTTTTTTTTTTTTTTTTTTTTTTTTTTTTTTTTTTGTTGTAGATATTTGTTTTTATTTTTCTTTGTTTTTTTTTTTTTTTTTATATTTTTAGACATTTTATGTGTTTGTATGTATTTTTTGTAAAACTTTTTTTGTTTAAAAAATATATTTTTTAGTCATTGCTACGGATATCTCTTTATCTTTTGTTTGTATTTTTCATATTCTTGTCAATTTTTATATTTATTTTAGTTTTTGTGTTCTTTAAAATATCTTTAGTCATTGTTATAGTTACTTATTTTAATTTGGGATTTTTAATGTTCCTTAACAGTGTTGTGGATATTTACTTTTATTTTTGTTTGTTTGTTTTTAAAAACATATATATTTTTATATATGGGGGGTTCTTTAAAATATTTGTAGTCGTTGTTACCTCTGTGTATATATATATAGTTATTTTTATTTTTATATCCCAATAAAATATTAAACAACCAAGAACATCATATCTATTTTTTGACTTTTTTTTTGGCTGATGTGATTTTTACTATGATCTTTCAAGCATTCACAATATCCATACTATAAATGTAGTCTCTTTACTAGCTGAGTGTTTTTTTATCCAGCAGTCTTTCCGCCTTCATGTGCAGCGTATCATGAGCGCCTGTGCGTGTGTTGTAATTGTGTCCATGAACCGCTGGGCGAGACTGTGCTCTCTGTGAATAGGAGGGGAGATGCTGGATTCGGGAGAAGGTCCGCCGCCATTATTGGGAAGCAGGGAAAAAAATAGACTTAAACACAACGTCACACATTTATCCTGCAAGGGGCTTAACATCAGAAAAGGAAAATACAACGCTTTCCGATGGGCTGCTGTTCCACTGAACGCACCTCTTTGGTGAAATGAAGGCAGAGCTGGCGATCGCGTTTCCTCACGGACTCTTTTTATTTTTGACACAACAAAGGAAATAATAATTGGTCAAAAACAACGTGGTGGTGAAGCAAGAAGGGAAAACACACCGAAACAGCCTTTTCCAACGCCTCCCCCCCGTTTTTTTTCTCCTCGCAACACAGCCGAGCTGGGAAAAGACTTGGGAGTTCTTTTTTTTTTTTTGCTTTTCTCTTTTCCTGATCGCAATTTAGTTTTCCTTTTTTTCAGAGAAGGAAAACAGCTATGCATCTCGTGTTTTGAAAACTTCAGACTGATGAAAACGAGCGCTTAATGTGTGAAGCGGTGGACAGACGGCGTGTTTACTGAGAGGAAAAAGAGCGGAGAATTAATCGATGTGAGCTCTTGTGGGGAGTGTTTTTGTCTGGTTTTTTAAAGTCTTTCCCCGGCTGTGGGTCGCAGAGAGAGGAAGAAAGGAGTGGACGAGGAGCTGGAGACACAGGAATGATATGGTACGTAGACTAGATCTTCATTTCCACCCTTTAATACACCTGAACGGACCATTTTAAAACGCAAAACAGAGTTAAAATGCATTTTAAGGCGTTTTCCTCCTTTTTACTTCCACCACATTGCAGCTTGAGGGCTGCGAATAACAAGAAAACTGGGAGTCAACCCTAGTCCCCCTGCGGGCTGGCTGGGTCTGGAGCCCTTAATAGTAATAATAATGATTATTCTAATGATGGTGCATGGCTGTGTAAGAAGGAAAGCTTATCTAAGGCAGGTCAGGGTCTGTCTGCGCCTGTTTAAATGGCAAGTTTGCAGTGGGAGAAAGGTGGGTCATGAAAAAAATGTCTAAATTTGTTTGTACAACAACACCTGGAATGCATTGGTCTTGTCAGGCCTGGATAAACTCTATATTATGTCATTAATATAAGAAGGAAAAATGAGTTTAAATAGGATGTTTTTGCTGCCTCATCTGCATGTTCTGCTTATTTATCCTCATCTCCTGGTTAAAAAACACATTTAAGTGAATTATTTAGTCAAGTTTTAGGTTATTCAGGCATGTTTAGCTCCATAGTAGCAACAAATTCTAACCATATGCTCCTAAAAATGAGACGAGATTTAATTTAATCTCGTATTAAATGTCCCACTAACTTTGCAAATGTCAAACTCGCAGAGCTTCCTGGTGACACACTTAGCAAACGCCTGCAGGTAATTCTACTAAGTTCCCCCATTTAATTTTGTACCTGTCACACAAATAGCTGCGTTCTTCCTCGACAGCATGTATTTCTCGCTATTTGCCACCTATTAAATATCCCAGGTGGGGGATTTTTAACTCGACTCTCTGCATACAGCCTGTTCAGCCCCCTTTACGGTGCGAGATAAGGTTAGTGGGACCTGATGATAACAATTAACGCGACCGTCAGTCTATTTTTGTGCCAGGACTAGTCACCGATGTGTCACGGCTTAATCTCACTGCCACTGCAAAGTGATCATTGCCCTGGCAGCCACTCCCTGTTGGTCCCTCCACTGGACGTCAGTGCTTTCATTTCAAAAGTGATCCTTCAACGTTCCCTTTCAGAAATGCTGATTTAAGATGGACTGATTTCAGGGAGTGAGATAGCCGAGGGAATGTGATGTGGCCTTAAGACTGAGGTGCATTCACTGTAGGGGGTTTGGTTTGTACTGCTGTGTCATTGCTGGATAAATGGGAAATTTTCAAAATGTGTCATTCGATAATCAGATAAAGGCTCTGATGTTGTGGCTTATACGTCGACTCATCGCCCCCTCATTTGCTCCCTGTGCTTTGACTGAGTGCTTTTTGATGAGTTTCTCCCTCTTTGATCTTAATCAACCTTTTTTTTTTTTGGGAAGCCCATGCCAAGCAGGAAGTAAACACACACGCTAAAGATTTCCTCGCTAGGACGGTCTCTCTGCTCTCAGGTAAATGCATTAGCAGCTGTCAGCACTTCTGTTCTCGGCTTGATTGGGCCCTTTGCAGTGCAGTCACACCTCCTCAGGAAGTCTCCTCTTCCCACCTAATAGCCGTGCCATTTGCCCAGGCAGCAGGCTAGCTACCAGCAACCTGCTCAGCCCTGCCTGTCTCTGGGATCGCGTTGAATCGCAAGTCCCTGGGCTTGAACATGTTCCTGAGATTAAGAGGGCGGCAGGCTTTGCTCATCAGGATGTAGGCCAGAGATGCACGCTCTGACGAGGACAGTGGATGTGAGATTCTGCCCCATATTAAGTGAATGGATAAACACAGCGCTCTGGCCTGCTTTGTAACCGAAACAGAGGCTTTATTTCACATCTAAGTCGCCAACTTCACTTGATTTCTCAACACTGGAAGAGTAATCAAATGAGAGAGGTAATTGGAAATTACTTGAGCCTTGCAGTGTGAATCATGACCTAAATCAGCGAGCCCAACTGTGAGCAGTTTATTTTAATAAGGAACAAAGTGTTGTGGGCTTGTAATACCACTCAATTTGAAAACTCGCCCCGCACCATATTATTTCCACGTCGACTGAGGCTTTTATTTCCACAAATCACCATTCTGCTGAATGAATCGGCGGCCTCTCACCTGCTCATTTTCAGATTTTACAGCCAGCGTACCTGTCAGTGTGGGGTGACTCCATGAGCCAAGGATGGAAAATTTCCCCCGACTCATCTGAAAATGCGGCGTTCGCTAAATCTCCTCTCGCTTGTATTACAGGAGAGGTTTGCTTGTGAGTCAGTGTAAGTCTGTGTTTGATGGAGAAAGGAGCTAATTATAGCGGGCAGCTTTGGAGTTTGGTGGACCAGATTACAGTCACTCTCCTCTCAATGGCTGCCTTGTTCTAGTGGCCGATTATTAGGCAGGGAGAAGTGCATTCTGGGATGATTGTATCTGAATTTCCATTAGAAAGTGTGCCTGCCTCAGTTGAACTGAGGTTCTCTTCTCTCCCCACTGTTTCAGTTCCCTCGCTCATTACAGATTTGCAGATGGGGACAGGCTGATAGAAAGGCCTCTGTAGTCTGCCCCTATTCGGCTTTAGAGCCAGTTTAACTTTGCATCCTGAATGACCGATTTATGTATGAGGGAGCTGACCCCGAATTAGCAACCTCGGCTGTGCCAAGCGTATGTTTGAGGGAACAGAATGATTCAAAAGTATCACCGGTACGTTAACCCCTTATAACAAATGGTTCATCTAAGATCTCTGAAAATATTTCTCAGTGAAATCAATCAGTAGCAATGATTGCATTTGCTTTATATCCCAATTCCACCTTGTTATGATATTGCTTTTCCAATGCAAATGCATTATTAATGGATAATTCTAGCGGGAAGTAAGAGCTTTGGATATGATTAATGGTTTGAATGGTGGCTGTAAGGCTCTGCTGAGATACGTTTAACTAGCCTTGATATATAAAAAAAAGATGGTGACACTGTTTGGACTTGCGGTGACCATGGAGATGAAGGACCAGGATGTAAGCCACAGAGGAATGGTGACCTCTGGACGTGAGCGGCCCTGTTTTCCTATTCCAGCTACAATTACACAACAGAGGGACAAGGGTAATGGGCTATGGTAATTTGGAGGAGCTGTGGAGAGTGAACATGAAGGCAGATCTGGGAGGAACTAGGAAAAGCGAGAGAGTGACACAACAAAAGTAGGTTGTCAGTTGGGGAAAAAAAAAAAGAAAACGGCTACAAGAATGTGAGAGTAAAGTAAAGCGCGAGCAAACTGCTGCCAGTTTCTGCTTCAGGCTGTGTTCCTGGTATGTGCCCTTTCAGCTTTGTGCTCAGGGATCAACCAATCAATGACAGCCATAAGTAACCCTGCTGCTTGGCTATTGGCCACAGCTGAATTCCATGACTCAGCATGTCCATAGATAAGATGTTATGATTGAGTCTCTGCCAGTGAAATGAGGCCACTGCCCAGAGTTCAATAGGTTGGACTTGTGCTGCTGTAATTGCGCACACAGTTTGTACCACCTACATCCGCTGCCAACATGGTTCTTACCCTTGAAGTTATGCAAGGTTTGTGCAGGGAACTAACCTAAAAAGAGAGATTTGTCCTGCACAAATACATGCTCCATTCCATTATTATGTTAAGGCCATAATAGCCTCCAATTGTTTTTTGGATGAGTCAGTCTCTATCTAATATATTGAAAGGCTGCAGACACTGGAAACCTCTCGCCATCAGAAACAAAGGGAGACTGCCATGAAATCCACCTACACAAGTATTAAAGGATAACTGAGCATGTTTGTAATCTGTGGACTCACACACACACACTCATTTGCCACACTACCCCAACACTTAGTTTTTGTCTTAACCTGTCGTGCTGACCTACCCCTCATCTCATTAGCAACTGCTCATGCTTCATTGCCTAAATTGGTCTGGAGTGAGGACGAGAAGTCCCTGTGTGTCATTGTTTGACTTTCTCTCCGGAGATTCTCCCCGACGGCGCCCCTGGGTTTCCTGTAGGAAGTCCACCTACGATTCCTGAATGTGTGGAGGGGAGAAGGGGAGGCCAGAAGATGAAGAAGTGGAGAGCTTAGGGGAAGAGTTAGAGAGGGACAACAGTGGAGCCTGTTTTACTCTGTGCGTAATGATGATGGCAAAATAAGAACCTGGCCGTGTGTAATGATAAACAAAGCACAGCGAAGTATAAATCTTGGCTCCAGTCGTACTTCTGCACAGTTGGCTAAGCACTTCGCGAAGGGGGTGTGAATGTTGGATTGTCAGTTTCGGAAACTTACAGAAATGGTCAGACACACAATATCAGAGAGGTGTGGGCAGAGGGGTTTCCGAGTATAAAGTATAAATTTTAAAAGCCAAATCAGACAAAAGCAGAATTATGACAATGCATAGTGCAATTCAACAAACCCAAAATACCCACAATAAGATACACAGTCATGTAAAGGAAGAAAACAGATTACAAACAATAGATGATTTGAAAAAATTTAAAACAGTCCTTAAATGAGATATAAAAACAATGGATTCATTTGTAGTTAAAATACAGCAATGGAAGACTCATGCACTGTCAAGAATACAATACAGTCTAAGAACAAGGTAGATGTAAGAATTAAAAGGAAATATATAAGAAAGCCTTTCGATACAAATAAGCCTCTAAAAGTGAGTTAACCTTAAATTTAAAAATAAATAAATAAAATGTCACAATGGAATTATTCTTCAGAGCCAGAAACCATGAAAACAGAAAAAGTTGTGAAATTTTCAACTTTCTTTTAATGGTCCTTGAACAGCATATTGGTGGTGTGCCGTTAAGTCAGAAAACTTAACCAAATCTAAGCTTAAAGTTGTGATATTCCATCAAAATGACTTTATTCTACCTGTTGCATTCAAAAATCTGCCCCAGAAAACTGCCTGCTTTAACTGTTTAGACTGTTTAAAATTCTAAAAATGTTATGCTCCTCGCCAATTTTGTAAAACCATTCGTTACTCAGCTGTGACTGACAGTCATGTAACAAAATATTTAGGGACTTCTGATGTGAACTGGCTTGAACTGCAGGCTGTGTTTATCAGATAGACAACTACAGAAACAAATGGAAAATGTAAGTCGTAATATACACCGATCAGACATAACATTATGACCACCTGCCTCATATTGTGTTGGTCCCCCTTATGTCGTCAAAGGTGCTCTGAACCATTGGGCATGGACAAGAGGACCTTTCACGGTGTCGTATGGGGTCTGGCACCAGGATGTTGGCAGTGGATCCTTTGGGTACTCTGGGTTGTGCAGTGGGGCCTCTGTCAATCAATCTTGTTCCACTACATCCTCTTGATGCTTGATCAGAATGGGGTCTAGGAAGTTTGGAGGTCAAATCAACATCTTGGGTGATTGTCATGTTCCTCAAGATGTTCCTGATTGATGTTTTGCCATGTGGTGGGGTGCATTGTCCTGCGGGGGTAGGCCAGTGACATTTAGGATTGCCATTTGCATGAGGGAGTGTGTTTGTTCTGGGACAATGTTTATTTGGGTGTCTAAGTCTCATCAACACGGATGCCAAAATCCAAGTTTTTCCAGCAGAACACCACATAGTACCAATATGATCAATGTTATTCACTTCACTTGTCAGTGGTCATAATGTTGTAGCTGATTGGTTTATGAAGAGTCACCACTTTTCACACCTGCGGGCCACTTAAAAATGTACATGTTAATTTCAGGTTTCTTTAATTTTTTTTAAATACATAAAAATTCAACTATCATTTTCTTTCTTTCTATGTTATTTATGGCATTCTAACCATGTTACACTGCACAGAAAACATTTTTGAGTTCTCTCTACTTCTAGCCATGGCTGTCTTGTTTCCATAGAGTTGCAGGAGTTTATATTGCAATAAGAAATGAGCCCACAATGAGGAAAAATGTGATGGGAGCAAAAAAAAAAAAAGCTCAGAAACTTATTGGGATTCGGAGGGTTAAATGAGGACACTGTTGTAGCGAGTTGCAACTCCTCAGGCAGGTTGTTCCACACCTGATGAGCTCTAATGTGAAATACACCATCAGCTTTAGTGTGAAAGCATGAGGTGGGAACAGTGAGCCTGAGGATGTCATGCTGTGTGCCGGTTGGTAAGGAGACATCTGATATATATATTCTGGGGCCAGATCATGAAGGGCTTTAAAAGTAATGAGTACAATCGTAAAATCAATCCTAAAACAAATCGGCAGCCACTAAAACAGGTCTAATGTGTTCACTTTTCTTTGTTATGAGTCTCACTGCCACACTTTTGTACAAATTGATCAACTGATTTCTTCTTTAAGCCTGCTGAACGACTCTCAACCATCTTGATGAGAAAATACAAGCCAGTTCTGCTTGAAATGCTTCCTATATGTAGATAATAGTCTGCCATGAAAATGCTCTCAATTCCTGCTTCTTAATACTTTCTGCTTGCTTTTCTGAATCATGGAAGGTGCTGTGGGTGGCTTCTTTCCTTTTAATAGATGCAGCAGCGGTCGAGTGTTTTCTGATACAACTTGTTGCATCGGTAATAAGCTCATTAGCCAAGCAATAATGGTGATAAGCGCTCAACGCACATCCATCCCTTTTAACGGCACGGAGAAATGAAGTGTCGCATTTAGTATTTTGCATATGATAGAACATTTCATTTGATTAGCTGCTGTGGAACATACCAGTGTTACACTCCGTGCAGTCGGTTTATTTAATAGTGGAGCTTCTCGGGTATCATCAGTTGGATTAAATTCTTTGGCAAAGAAAAAAAAAAAAGAAGCAGTTCCTGTAAGAGCCACTTGTGTGTGTCGGAGGGACTTTGAGGTCGGGGTGTTATCTATGAAGACTGGCTGTAAGCTGCTCCCGTCAGGTGTAATATTACAACTAAAAACACACAACAGGAACTAGAATCCTCACCTCGGCTCCTCTAATCTGCTCAAACTGCTTGGTAAAGATTGGAACTGAAAGCAGGAGGTTGTGTGACTAACTACAGCTTTTCATTTGATTTTTTTACACATTATTAGCCATAATAAGATTAGGTGTCTAGTTGAATGTGGCGTGGAAATGATTTTAGTATTTGGCAGCACACAAACAGCAAACAGGGAGTAAATATAGTTTCTGGCTGTAAGTTGTCACTGTCTGTCTGGGTTTAGATTGTCAAAATAAAACTGCTTCAGGTATGAGTTTGTTTAAGCTCATGGTATTGACACTGCTGGAGTTTTGTGTGTTACCCGCCGCGTTGCCTGTTTATCATGATGTCTCTTACATGCTGCTTCTGACAACTTTATTGGAAGTGTCTTCATACACCTGCAGCACTCAGACGGAGAAAAGAGAGGTGGAGAGTGGGAGGCAGGGAGGTGTTCTACTTCAAACATATTCTAATTAAAGCTGGCAGCTTTAATCACAGACTGATAAGCATCAGAGAAGGAGAGAGGAGAGGGACCGAGCTGGAGAGGAGAGAGGAGGGAACAGTCCTGCAGCACCAGACGACCAGAGGCCCCTGAAAGAATCTCACTTGGCTTCAACTTTTTCTTACTTTTTCCCCCAAACTTCTCCTAAGCTGTATCGATCGGTCATGTTGCTCTGCTGCTTCTTCTTTCTTCCCTTCTTGTCTTTTGATTTTTGCTGAATATTTTTGTTTCTGTTTATTTTTTCTTCCCATGCCGCCCTGCGTCAGTCTTTTTTTTTTTTTTGTCCTTGGAGAGCGCTGCAGTGTTTTTGCGAGCTGCGGTTAAGGACACAGGAAGGGCACCACCTTGTCACTAGACGTTTGCCTCAGATGCCACTTCAGGGGCTTCCAGCCACCACTGTGGCGGCCTTTGGCATCTCCCCAGTGAACATGTGCTGACACGGACTCCCTCCTATGCACTCATGGACACACACAACCCTTGTATTTGGAAGGAGGGCATGTTTTACAATGTTGTGATTAGGTATTCTTAAGTCGTTGCTTGCCACGGGCATTTTCACTTGTGCAAATCATTACCTGGCTGTTAGTGTTTAGTATTCATGTGGCTCCACTTTGAGGGTTTAAAAATCGGCAGTGGAAATGGTTAACTTTTGTGTCGAGTCATAAGGGCACTGGAAAACGTCTGAGAAAGTGTGTTCACCGCTCTGTGCACACACAATGTGAGCACCAGCGGCTGACCCTTCCTCACCCTCATAACATAACTGTCACAGTGGTTCTGGCCGCTCGGCAGCTGTGTGACAGTGGACATCATATCCTCTTTAAGGTGAGAAGATAAGGTGGCTGTTCATAGCCATTTGTTATCACAGGCAGCGAGCCCCTGACACCTCCACATCCCTTATCTGGCTTCGTCCCAGTTTTCTGGCCCAGGCTGGGGCTCATGCGAGCCCAGGGCTGATGAGTAAGCACTGCTCAGCCTGCGGACGGCTGGGCCTGCCGTTATCGATCGTAGCGCCACCGCCTGTCATCCAGCCACCACTTAGCTAATGATGTCCATACTATTGTCTCACGGCTTGGATAACGGCCATAAAGCAGAGAGTGGCGGCTAACGGCGGCGTCACAGGAAAAGATGGATTTTAATGATAGAGGAGGGACACCTCAAGGAACCTGGGCCAAGTGATACTGTGTCACTCTCTGCTAGGATGGTAGCATCGTCATCCTTACTGCTGCGCTCTCTGTCTCCTCCCCCTCCCTTGTCTTTCTGTTGTTGGCTGTCTTCATTGTGGTGCTGGTTGGTCCATCTGCATTAAAAGAAAGACAGATCACGATTTCTGCCAGTCTGACAGTCTCCGTGTTGGCCTGGTTTTGACCTTGTTACTCTGATTATTGCTGTTGTTGGGCAAACAGAAGGTTTGTTTCTGCTAAATAAATACTGTAAGTGATGAATCACCTGGAATGCTCGAATCTAGAGGCAATTAGAAAAGGCTGTTATGAATGCTGCAATTATGTGCAGCACTGTGCGAAAGTTGGAGGCACTCTGAATGCATTCATCATGCACCATCATCAGGAGGCATATCCTCAGTCCCAAATTTATTCGTAGGCAGTAAAATGATTATCTGTCTCACTGGCATTTCATCAATAGCAAAAAATAAATAGTTTGATAAAATCAGATGCAAACCGCCATTAAAAAAACATAAGGCAAAGTTCAGTGACAGTGAGATCATTCCTTTATTCCTATTGATTTGTGTGTTTTTCATTGTTGTGCTAACATTGAACTGCACTTTGATAGACTAAAGTGATTGAATTCAAATTAAGGTGGTTGAATTCATAATAAACCTTTAAAAAAAAAATTAAGTTTGTTACATTGACTGAATTAAAACACTACATACTTTTTTAGCTATATCACATATAAGCCATAAACCCCAACCCAAACCATCACAAATAACTATTTTCAGTAACTAAAAGTAAAAAGGAGTTCTGACACTGACGGCCTCACACAGTCTTGATCTCAACATCAGTCTGGGATTTCATGAAAAGACTGAGGCAACTGAGACATAATCCGCAGAAGAACTGTGCAGGTTTGCCAAGATGCCTGGAACAACCTACCTGCCAAGTACCTTGATAAACTGTGTAACAAGTGAACCTCTGAGAATTGGTGCTGCTTTAAAGGTCGCACCAAATTTGATTTAGGTTCGTTGTGTTTCCTGCACTTTGTACGAAGTTATTTGATGAAAGAAAACACAGTTCATGGCATTATTTTCTGAAAGCGCCCGCCTTTTATATTTTTAATCCCCCAAACTTTTTCACAGCGCCGTATATATCCACTGTGCCATTTTAGAGAATTGTAAATGGATTTTCCTCCGAGCTGGTTTTTCATGGGGGGGTGACACGGGTCATTTCTCTTCTCAGTGCCATAATTTCCCAGGATGCAGTCGGGGCCCCAAGGTCCATAGCTCTTATGTCAGAGTTCATTTCCTGTTGCAGTGCTCCAGCCGCTCCTGAGGATCCACCATTTTGTAACATTCCTGATGAGGACCGGAGAAGTGTGTCTCAATTCACCACCCATTGTCTGCGAGTGTGGGTTTTTTAATTCTAAAAATGTATTTCACACATAACAATTACTTAGAATCTGCTGACTTGACCAGTGTTGTACTGAATTAAGGAAGTTGCAGAGAATTTCCCCACAAAGATTTGAAAACTCATCATGTTGCAGTCAGATTTACAGTAAATGAACTGTAAATGTAGTCAAGGCCTCACTCTGGTTGATACAGTACAAATGTAAAGCTGTGCATCCGGTATAAGAGTCACCTAAAGTTACTGTTCATGAATCACATGGAGAAAAAAAGGGAGTTTTAGAATTAAGATACTTCCACAATCATTCTGCTGATGTTCCTCTTTCTAATTATACTCCGAATACATCACTGCTGGTTGTGAATCACCACAAACCACCGACCTGTGTCTGCACAAGTCCGGCCTCTTCCTTTTAGTTGGTTTGCTGACTTCAATGTATGTCCTAAGTTGAGAAGATAAAAGTCAGGGAAACATGGGTGAAGAATGTAAACATTTGTAGGAGTTGTTTTTGCTCGGAAGGTCGTTTCGGAGCGAGGACGGCCTCACCGCACCACGGCTCGTATTAGTCACAGTCGTCAGAGAGAAGAGAATGCAGAGCTTTTTTTTTTTTTTTGCCCAATGAGGGAAAAGGTCGCGGGGAATGCAGTTTGTCAGGTCAGGACGAGCCGGGTCTGTTGTGGCTTAAATCCATGAGATTGCCAGGAAGAACGGGAGATAGAGAGAGGTGAAAGTCAACGGAATGAATATCAAGACATTGAGAGAACATCTTTGGTCTATACTGAAAAGAAGAGAGGCAACATTTTACTATTGAGGGTTTAAAAATCGGCAGTGGTGGATGTTATAATTTACCTTCCAATCTATTAAAAGGGAAACTATTTAGTAATTAATATCCACAAAATCTAAAAGTTTTTGCAAGACAGCTTTAAAAAAAGGATTCTCAAAATTTTGAGGTGCTTTTGTCCGTAGCATTGGTTAAGCAGGATCCTGCAGTTTCCATAACACGACTTAATAGTGTCCAAGCCCAACTGAGTCATTGTCCCAGACTTGAAGCTCCACCAAAATCACATAAGACATTACACAATTGTTTTTCACACGCTCTGTAGTTCATCCCATGACCAGTAAAGTCGACATTTGAATGAAAACTGGTGAAGATATTAACAATTTTGACTATAATCATTGAACTGTGTTTTAAACATCTTGTTAAGTTTGAAAAAAGACAAAAAACAAGCAGCTTTCACTACTGTAGCTAATAGTATACAGAGATAGAGAATTATTATCATTTGTATCGCTCAGTAGGATTAAACTTGACCTCAATTCTAAGTGGAAACTGCCCTTTATTCCAGTCTACAGCTACAGGTGCTCCTGCATGTGTTAAAACCTGTCTTTCCTTCATGGAAGCTGTTATGTTTTCAGTCATGCACTCACTTGACAAGACAAAGCAGTTAATCACTAATGACTCCTAATGACTAATAGTGCATTCATCATTCAGTGATTGTGGCGAAGGCTGTTAAAGAATTTCATTTGTTCCCACTTGTTTATCATATCTGGTCATTGAGAAGACATTAATTCGCGAGTATCTCTGTGCAATCACGGAATATATTAAACGAGCTTCCAGACATCATGGTTTAGTGATTATGATTTGTGTGCGTCGTAGATCATAGCGAATGTTTGGCCTCATTCCTGACGTTAAATTCGAGATGCATTATGCTAGGAAAAGAAAGGAATTTATTACAGAGTGGATGTGCTTGAATATAAGTAATACTCAAATCCGTCAGGCTAATGGCATTGCTCGCTTCAAGCCAACGAATCTTAAGTTGGAGTCCTCTAAGAATACCCATTTGAAGTTTAGGAACATTGTGACTTTTAATAAGCGCAATCAAAAAGTTGTTTGAGCTGATAAGTGGGAATCCATTTCACTTCGCTTCTGAAATAATGGTAATGCTTTGTTTTAACAGTAAGGTCACATTAGTGCTGCGTCAATTTAGAGGCTTTAACTACTGAAAACGAGATTATACGATGCTAGATTACACAAAGCATTTTACACTGTGAGGTGAACTGTATAAGTGATGACATGAAGCAGGACTTTTTTTTTTTTTTTACAGCTCTGCATCTGAACTGTTTTTTCTTTCAGCCAGTTCTGTTCTTACTGCATATTTTCAGCATTACGCTTTCTTGAATGCATATTCATTGCAATCAAGCAGCATTCCTCATGTTGCTGCCTTATTCCTTTGCAATGCATACCAAATATACAAGGTAATGGACTGGTGAAACACCCTCTTTGTGACAGAGAGCAACAGTGTTTTCGACAAATGTGGTCCCAATTCATTGAAATGCACAGTATGTCTAATCTATCTAGCTTTTTAGGTAATATTTTAAACAAAAGCAGGCATGATTCTGGTCGTATCTAGGACATGTGGTTGAAATTATATCTGCCATTGTGTTAGAAATGATCACTGAGAAACTCAGTTATGGCAGAAATCAGTGATCATCGTGCCTTTATCTGTTTCTTGTAAAAAAAAGAAAAAAAAGAAAAAAAAAAGTCTGCCAGAAATGACAGAAGAAGGGATGTTGATGCTTCTATTATTTCTACTACCTGCTGTGTCTTATTGTGACAATATGTGTGAGTGTGTGTGTGTGTGTGTGTCAGAGAGATCAAGAGTCAGAAGGAAGTGATTACGAAAAGCAAAACTTCATGAAGAAAATAGTTGGAAGAGAGAAAGATAGTGCTTCTTGTTTGGGTGCTGCTGGGTAGGACGAAACAAACAAGTGCCCCAGACTAGTTTAACCTGCCCTTGAACCACAACTCAAGGTATTACACATGAGCAGGCTTATGCTGTCAGACCTTAAGCAACCGTGTTTCAACATAGTCCTGCATTACAGCGACTCCCATCTGCAATATTTCAGTTTTTGCTTCACAACTATGTAAATATATCCTCTCTCTGTCCCTCGTCTCTTGGCCATAGTGGATCAAGTTCTAGGAAATTGTGCAACTCTGAGAGTATTCACGCTCAGCTTTTCAGACCGCAGAGCCGAGCTTCCATCTAAGGCCTCGCCTTTTCCTCACTTCCTTTCCCTCTGCCTGCTCCTCCAGAGGTCATAGTTGACAGGAGACATGGGTGGGTGATGTCCCATCCTCAGAGGATCCAGAGGGGTCCTCAGGGGTCCTGTGAGGTTGGGCAGCAGCTCCGAACTGGAAGATGGGAAACGGTGATGGCAGACAGAGGGAAGGAACAGCTCGCTGTTGTTCTGCTTTGTTTGTTTTTTCACGTCAGTGTTAAAGAGGGAGACACAGGATGTCGAGGGCAAGGGCTGTACTGCCAAGAAGAGCCCATTCATGAGCATATCTTGTGCATATACCTACATGTCTAAGATATCTGGTTCACCACAAGGTTGATTTAAAGTTAAACTGTAACTCAGCTGAATTTTGTGTTTTTCTTTTCCTGAATTTCCTTGATTTTGCTACCTAGCTGTCAAGAACGCGTTGGCGTTCCATGCTGTCAAACAGAGGTCATTTTAGTGCACGTGGGGGTCGTTGACTCGTTCGGAGCGTCTGTAACGTTCAACATCATGTGCTAAACACTTGTGAGAGCTCTGCAAACGTGTGGGGTGTTGCTCCCGGGGCTCCCTGATGATGTGCTGCGGTAAACAGTCCCCACTGCTTGCACAGCTGGGGCACACTTGACGGGGCTCTGCAATGCATGTAGAGGAAGAGGGGGGGGAGGAGAGCGGGGTTGTGGGTGGGTGCTGGACCGATACAACAGAGGAATGCTGCGAGGGCCTTTGGGGCAGGATACACACTGCAAAAAAACAGGACAAGCGAGTGCAGGGGGAAACAAGAGCAGAAAACTGATTATAAATGACAAATCCCCAGCTCTTGCAACCAAACAGCGTTCTAGCTGCTGTGTCCTGAGGGTGGGAAAATGCAACAGCTCCAATTCAATCTCCTGTATGTAGTCAGTGTGCATGTGTGTGCGTGAGTGCTTTTTGTGTATGTGGCCTTTCCTAAATTCAGCAGACAGAGACAGGAAATTTTGCCCCTCCCCTCCTCCTGTCCTCCCTCCATCCTCCACCGGGTGCTCGCTGATTGGCTGGAGGGAGAGCAAGGGATGAGGTTTTGTCGTCTAATCTGCCAGCAGATCGCCACTGATGGGCCTCTGTAGAATGGCTTTAGTAAATTACTGTTCCAGGGAAGGGCAAATCCCTTCTATCAGATAGCAGCTCTCTCTTCATCTCTCCCTCCATTCCAAGTCCCACACACTCTTTCTCTTCACTACATCAGTCAGGCTCCCACTTTATCTTTTTATCGCTACCTCACTCTCCTCTGTTCTTCTCTCTGGCTGTTGGCCTCGACCGCTGTTTCTCTTACTTTTCTTTCATTCGTGTTTTTCCGTAATTTAATTACCTCATGCTGCGTACCTATTTGTGTGTCTTGCACAGTATACCTGCTTTCTCCCTGCCTACGGGCCTCGCACCTGGAGTGAATTAGATGAGCGGTGTCAGAGAGAGATGCTCTGTGGAGTTTTGCTCTAAGGCTACTCCAGACTCTGAGCGAAACAGCTTCCCCTATCCCCTGGTGTGTTTATGCTTGTTAACAAGATGGACCAGTTTTGAGGGGTGGCCATCTTGCCTGGTGTAGTCTGAAATCGCACGAGAGATAATACTGCACGTCCTGCCTGAATACCTGGAAGAGGGTGTTTGTGGATTAGTGGGAATTGTTTTTATGTGTACAGTTTTCCCGCGTAACAAATGATAAAACGTGAACAAAGAAGATTAGGGCGAGGGTGAGAGATATTGAAAAAGAAGGGTGGGTGTTTTTATCTACCTGTAAGTGTCTGTGTGAGTGCACTGTAGCCTGAGGTGGGGAATGTTGCTCGGCATGGAAAGATGAGCGGAGCCAAACTCCGAGTGACCTCCTGTGTTTTGTTACGGCTCCTTCCGACTGCTCCTCAGCTGTATAAAACTGCCAACATTGTAGCTCTGCGCTGACATATGGCAGCCAGGCATGTCCGATGTCACACAATGCTGATGTTGCTGTGACGACACTCCGGCTAGATAATTAACAGGTGGTGTATTGGGAGAGGTGGAGAGACCACACACACACACACACACACACACACACACAGTCACACACACACAGTCACACACACAGTCACACTTTATTCATTTAAGGTGTTTATGGCTTTGCTCCTGTGACGTGTGTTTCACTAAACAAGATTTACAATAACCCAACCCAACATAAATACCTGTTTGGTTGTACACTCTAAAAAAGAATGTTTTAAAAGAACTTAACACGACAGTTTGCATCAATCTTTTGGAGTTATGACAACTTCTGATGCAATTATGTTCCACCAACAAGCTACATTGATTTAGAGAAGTTAGCTTTACCACTACAATTGAAGGTATTGTTAATTACCACTAACTTAATGATTGGTAGCAGAAACACAAGTTTTAAAGTGGTTGCGCTCAAAAATTAAGTTGTTCCACCTAGTATTTCCGTGTTATTTAGAAGGAATTTTTAAGTATTTTGTACTGAATTACCATAATAATGAACACAAGTTTGGCCAATTAAAAAAAAAAAGTATCTCCAGTGTTAACTAGGTGGGGGAAGGAACCTCAAAGTGAATAAAAATGTTCTTATGAAGCCAATTTCATTAAGTTACATCAACATGAATTTGGTTTTAAATCGTCTAATGCAGGAATATCAGTTTAAATTACACACAATATTAAGCTGATGCAATTACCAACCTTATTATGTCAACCCAACTCATTAAAAGTGTTTGCAGCTTAAAAGGTTTATGAAATGTAATGTTATGCAACCATTAAATTAAGTACTGGGAATAGGTTCCTTGAATGACTTTTTAGAGTGTACTTGGTTTTTCCCCCCCAAGAGTTTCATAATAACTGTGTTTGCATGCAAAGTGGAATCCCAGTTTTGAGTCATATGGCGTTTTTGTGCGAGATGAGAATTTTAAGGCTGGTTCTTCACTTCCCAGTATACAGATTATAACATGATCTCAGGTTCCAATCATCTCATGCAGATTGGAGTTTATCTTTCACTCACTGATATTTCATCTGTTTTTGCTGTAAAGTCTGGGATAAACCTGTTTTAGTTTCTGGTCTGGACACTGCTGCCCTAAATATTTTGCTGGATCACCTGTTAAATGGAGGAGCGAGAATACAATTTAGCTCACACGTTGCAGATGCCAGTTAACTATAATCATTAGGGCTGCAACTACCAATTATTTTCCCGGTGAAAATGTCTAATTCTGCAGATATATCCAACTTTCTCAAAGCCAGTATAAGGATATTGTGAGCCAGAATATGATGTTACATGCACTTGGATGCACCCAACACCTGTCAGGTTACATGTTAACCTACTCAATGTCAATTTTGCACGTAACATTGCTACTTTCGGGCCTGATATTGCCGTTAGAAAGCTTACCTATTTCTGTAATTATAATGCTACCTGGACTAGACCGGTCCAGGTAACACTGGCGCAGAGGTAATGCTGCTACCCGGTTGGCTCTTGTTGTACTCTGGGATAATGAGCAGACTGCATGGCCTAATTCTGGCTGGTGTACCAACACTGATTAGAATGACGGCACTCGGGAGGACTTCTGTTTGGTGAGCCCCACCCTCCTTTATCGACTCGCTCTCCCCGCAGTCTGAAAGGAAGCATCTGCCTCCCCGCCGCTCGCCACACATGTTCTCCCTCTCCACAGCCCACACCACTATCGCGCCGGCTGCTAGCTATCCGGCTCACACCGATGTCAGAGCCTCTAATCTCCCCAGCATAAAGGCCATGCAAAGGGAATTTATGTTAGCCTGCCACGGGAATGAAAGGAGAAGCGGAGAATCGTTTGAGCAGGTTGACAGATAAGGCTCTTGTGCTTTCTGTGTGGTGCTTTTTAAGCCATGTTAAGCTGCTTAATTAGACATAATCTACAGACCCCAGACTGAGGCGGAACTAATGAAGTTAAAAGACTCAAATCCCATCCTACCATCACACTCTCCTCTACTCCACACCATCAGTCGCGACTCCTCGTCTCATCACTGCGCTGTCCTCTCTGCTGCCTACCATCGCACTCCCTCCTCCTCCGAGCACACACTGCCCTCTCTTCCTCCTTACCGGCCCACTCTCTCTTTCTAACACTCTTAAAGTCTCTGATCACACCTAAATATTCACTACTGCCTACACGACAAAGTTTGGCCACAAATATCCCAAATGTATAGTTTCTACAATTCTAATGAGAGGGCAGTGAATTTTTCCTGTTTCGCTACAGCATGTCATCGGAACAAGTGAAAATGTAGCATATTGATCTGGAGAAAAGGATATAATTAATGTACTATTATGCATGACCTTGGAAATCATCTGAACATCTACACCGATCAGGCACAACATTATGACCACCTGCCTAATATTGTGTTGGTCCTCCTTATGTTGTCAAAAATGCTCTGACCCATTGGGCATGGACAAGAGGACCTCTCAGGGTGTCCTATGGGGTCTGGCACCAAGACGTTGGCAGTGGATCCTTTGGGTACTCTGGCTTGTGCAGTGGGGCCTCTGTCAATCAAACTTGTTCCACTGCATCCTGTTGATGCTTGATCAGAATGGAGTCTAGGAAGTTTGGAGGTCAAATCAACATCTTGGACCATTGTCATGTTCCTCAAGATGTTCCTGATTGTTTGATGTTTTTGGGGTGCATTTTCCAGTGGGAGTAGGCCAGTGACATTTGGGATTGCCATTTGCATGAGGGAGTGTGCTTGTTCTGGGACAATGTTTATTTGGGTGTCTAAGTCTCATCAACACAGATGTTAAAATCCAAGGTTTTCCAGCAGAACACCACATAGTACCAATATGATCAATGTTATTCACTTCACCTGTCAGTGATCATAATGTTGTGGCTGATCGGTGTATATTCCCTTATATATAGCAGGTATATGGGGGGTAAATGTATGTTAGGCATGATGCTTGATTTAAAGGCAAAATGAAAATATGGATATAAGGACATATAACTGGGCCAGTATGACTTTTTAGTTTGTTTGTTGTTGTTTGGTAAAGTTTGAACTCTCTTAGTCATATAGATCTAATTTGGTTATTGTCAGTGCAGAATGTTATTATTTCAGACAGCACCTAAACGCACCATAACATCTGCCAGGGGCTCGGACGCGCCCGGGACGCTCCTGTGATGCAGGCAGGACCCGCCCTCCTCCTCCTCCTCCTGCACTTGTCAAAGGCCACCGCTCACAAATTACATCACAGTTGCGCCCACAGACGCACACGCAAATGACACCGGGACACCCTGTCTCCTGAACAACTCACAAAAACACGCTTTGCATTTTGCTTTTTTAAAACAATCACTTTTTTCACCATTAGATGCAACGATGCTTCCTTTCAAGAGAACTTTTGAGACCGAGAAACACCAGCTGCAGGAGCTCAACAGCAGACTTGCCCAGTATCTGTCCAGGACGAAGCAGCTGGAGCAAGAAAATGCGCATCTCATCACCGAGATCAACAAACTCAGACAGGTAAGGAGCGATGACCGGGAGCCCAAGTACAAAGCAGAGATGCAGGATCTGCGGAGAATGGTGGGGCAGCTGTCGTTTGAGAAGTCCCAGGCGGAGATGGAGAGGGAGAAGCTATGGCGAGAGTTGCAGATGGTCCAGTCTCTGTGCAGCGAGCAGACCGACGTGTGCAGGGACATCAGCGGGGAGCTCAAGGGCTGCGAGAAGGAGCTCCAACACGCTCACAGAACCAACAGCGAACTCCAGGAGCGGCTGTTCCAGCTGGAGAACGAGTGCAAGCGCTTGGAGGGTGCGCACAGGCAACAAACGAGCCAACTCCGGCATCAGGTGGAGTCCCGGGTGGTCCCCATCATCACGCAAACTTACCGCGGCCCTCCGGTGGTCTCCGTGGAGGAGGTGCAAGAGTACGCAAGGGGTCTGTCCGAAGGGTGGATCGAGACCTTCGATATGTACCAGCAGAAGGTGGAAGAGATGGAGCAGTCGATCAAAGCGGACCAGGCCCGGATGAGCGACCTGCAGAGGGAGAAGATGCTGTACGCGTGCGAGTTGGACAAAATGCGCAAAGAGGCAGAAAGACAAGGACAGATCCAAGTGCGTCTGGAGGAGCAGCTGATGAATATGCACGACAAATTCCGGGTGGACTTAAGTGAATATCAGGTGAGTCCATTATGAAAGAGCAGAGCAGATATATATAATGTATATAAATATTTAAAACAAGAAGTAAAGCCAGAGATTCTGCATTTTTAGCACATATTATAGTATAAAAACAATCAGAAATACTGTCAGAATAATCTCCCTTTTATTCCACTGTGCCACAGGAGAAGGGAGAGGCTGGTCCCTCTCCTCCTGCCACACCCACTGTCCCTTAAAGGCACTGATGCAGCTGCAGCACTGAATGGCTGCTGCAAATGAATTGTTATGTATCAGGTTGATTCTTAAGCCTAAAAGCTTGCCCCAAACATATTACATCCTCACAATCTAGGTTGAGATTTATGACTAGTTTTGTGGCATCATGTATCTTTATGGTGTAAATGCATCCTAACACATGGGACAGACTCTCCTCACTACATAAAGGCATTACACCAGCATGAAGTGGTGCCTGGCAGGTTTGTGCTCCCATAACTGTCCAAAGCATGGATCTTCTTTCGTGCAACGTTTGACCTCAATATGAAAGGATTGAATAGCCTGACTAGCCGAGCGGCATCCGACCTGCCGAGTACTTTATAGCTGCTAAATTACTCCAGCCACTTAAACCAATTAGCTGTCAGACTGACAAATCCTTATTAGCCTCCTAAAGATGGAGCCCCAAGTAAGGTCGGTCAGTTACAAATGACAACACTGGCTGTACACTGCAGGGCTGATTTCAATGTTGTAGCATCCAACAGTCTTAGACTTCATGGTAAAATTAAAATAAAGGGTGTCAAATTTTACAGGAAAATGTAAAAAGAAGTTGTTAATATTTGGTCAGACTTGATTTTGTCATATTTCTGCATTAGAGATAAAAATTGGAGACACAACACAGAAAAAAAAAGAGTTTTGTCAACAGCAGTGCAGGCTGCAGTAAAAAATGTGGTTACAGACTTATGGTTAACAAGAGATTTGAATGATTACTGTGTTTTTAGTTAAACTGCAAAAAAGACTCATAATACCCAATGGGATGACCACAGACTTGTAAAATTAAACTATGGGCAAAGTGAAAACTTGAAAATGTGATTTTTATTTTCCCTCCAGATGATTATTGAGCAGCTGGAGCATGAGAGGAACACCATGGCTGACACTATAGGAGAAAAGATTAGAGAGCATCAGCACCTTCTGCAGGTGAAGATGGATCTGGGCATGGAGGTGGCTGCTTACAGGTAATGGGCCTATACTTATTTTGTCCATCGTCCAGTAACAACTAATAAATTATTTAAAGCATCACTCGGAGTAGAAAAGGCCAATTCCCAACAGACATTTTGCCTCAGTAGGAAAAGCACTGTTTTTTTCTAAATCTGCTCTAGTTTACATCCAGATGTCCCAGTCAGCCCTGACCATGTGACTGACAGGATGGTAAAAACCAAAGCAGCTACATGAAATTTATCTATCTTTCATTTGAGCTTTTTACACCAGTGCTTTTCCTACTGTGAGATGTCAAAATGTGTTCTATGAATAAAAGATATGGGAAGTGAGGATTTGGTGCCTGAAAAAAAGCAGCTCAACACTTCTTGTAAAGTTGATTTAAAGGTCTCATATGATGAAAATCCATTTTAATATGAAGCCACGTACTACTGTCATTCCTCAAGTCCCCACCTCAACTAGACGGCGGGGAACCAATAGTCGTTGAGCTAAGAAATTTGCATAATCCTACCCTCTCCCTGCTCTCTGCTTCTAGGTAAGCCATTTAGAATAAGAAGCTGTCTTGCTGTCTGCCAGGTTTATTTACTAACTTATATGTTTTTCTGTTTCTGTTGTCATACAACAGAATGAGTATGAAATAGTGACTGAAGCACATACCATTAAGAGTACATGTTAACCAGCAATCACTTCAGAGGCATTTCTAAGCTGCTGCTCTGCACCTAAACTATAAGTCGAACAATGTCTGAAATATTCACCAGACATATAAATTGAAAACAACGGTGCTGTGAAAATGGTGATATTTCCATGTAAAATGATCACTCAGACAGCAAGTTAGAAGAGATAAAATGTCCTGGTATTTCACAGCTATGTCGGCTGCCTTGTGGCCACCTGTGTTGTTCTATGCTGTCGATCCCGGAGGCAGAGAGAGTCTTCTTCCTGAAGGGGGTGTGGACAGCAGCGACTCAATTGTATTTAACGCTATCAACACTGAAAGAGTCTGTGTAAAACAGGGCTAAACCAGAGTACAGTCATGGTAAAATTGACCATGTTTGCAGTATTTTGAGCTGAAAAATTAAAGGACATGCTGGGGACCTGTGAGACTTTCATTAATTTTCTGAAAAGTGGCACAATGTGGAACCTTTAAATGTTAGTCTAGTTTAAGAAGTGTGAGCATCACAAATCTTATTAACTGACAAACTTTAAGTTGAACCAATAAGTGATAGAAGCTTGGATATGATTTCTGTAAGGGCAGGTATGAGTACAGCCTGTACAGAAATGTATAGCTCTACATAATAAGTAATTTTTTGGTGAATTATTTTTTTTAAATGGCTAAACTTTAAAGGTTTTATGCTCTTTCTTCAGAAATAACTCCATGCTTTCAAGAGCAGATCACTGGTCAAACCGCTCTCTTCCTGAAGTTACTCTTTACTTAATTAATGATGTCATAATTTCACATTAGGATAAATCAGTTGCTCACTTCCTCCTTGCATTGGCACTAAGTGCTCTTATATAAGAACTTCACCCTTAGTTAGATAAACTGAAAATGATTAGCTGACATATACTGTCATTAATACTACACATACTGTACATACATCTTTAAAAAAGTTGTTAAAACTTTCTCTGTGATTTGTGTTGATGAAGCCAAATGAATTATATAAGACATGTCTTGTCCAATTATAGCATAGTACATCTAGTCTTCATGCTCATAACATAACCAGATCACACGTGGCGACATACTAACAGACTATTTTTACTGAAAGACAAGGCTATTTATAAAGCGGTTAATAAGCAGAATTTTCTCATTTGAAGTTTATATCCTTGAAGTTACCATTGTTAAATCATAACCTTCTGCCTCATATTTCAGTCTTTCAACAGTCTTCAACAGAGTTGTTAATTGATACCTACATTTTATTAAGTCAATTCCCAGGAGGTTCTTCAAAAGACTAACTACTACACTACGTCTGTATATAGTAGATTCTCTACAGGCACACAACAACATTTGTTTTGAGTGTTTTAAATAGACAGAATGCTTGCTCAGAGACGTGGCAGCAGCATGTGTTTTTGTACGTGTCACGAGTCAGCTTTTGCTTTAGGATTCATTGGGAAGCGTGGTCTGCCCCGCATTGTAGTCGTTATTTTTAGGTCAGTCTTTCGGAAGGCACTCTCCAGAGAGGTTGCTCTTTTTTTGTGGCACTTGTGGCTGTTGTAAGCTTGTTGAAGCATGGCCAAGGAAAGGTGAGCTGCTTAAACTACTTACAACAGCATTTACAAAAGTATTTATTAGATGACAGCGGCTTGTTATGATTTTGATGATTACTACCCTATATGGCCAGGTCCTGGATTCATACCGTCTTGTAAGCCTGTTGAGTTTAGTTTGAGAGAGTTGAAATGGCAGAGCTGAATGAAGTACACCGTCTTGTGAGGTATTTGTCTTTGATTTCTTTTTGTAAATGCGTGGGAAAACATTTTTGTTAAAATATGGGGGTAGTCTGATTTATCGTGACTTATTTGCTGCTTTATTTGTCTTCAGGAGTGTTTTGTCTTGTCTCTTTTCTCTGTTTAGGGCTCTCCTGGAAGGTGAGAGAATAGGTCTGCAAGATGGGCAAAGGAGGGGGAATCAACAACAGAGGGAAAGAATAATAGGTACATTACTGAAAAGTGTTACTCAGTTATTTTTATTTATGCAGTGATCACCAGATAATTATATCTACCTGGTTAAATGAGAATTTGCTTAGATATTATTCTGAAACACTCAATAGAAAATGCCAATGCATCATAAATTATTCATGCTAACTACTTCTCAGATATCAAGATGCCTTCCCAACCCTACACTCCAAGAGCTTCCACCTTAACCACCAGACAACATATGGACATAAGGTACTCACCACCAACATCAAGCCTGGGAAGATCCCCTGTGCCTCTCTCTGGGTCCAGAAGTCCCTCTAGGGTCATTCCTATTTCAGTTGCAGAGAGAACTCGCCATCAGAGTCCGACATCCAGAAGGGACATGATCTCATTTAACAAAGCTCGGGCTGCCGCTTCGGTTCCTGCTACCGCCACCAAAGATAAACAAATCGGCCAAAGAGAAACGCAAATGAGTCAGAATGTGCAGAAAACAAAAGCAGAGGATACAACTGTGAAAATCAAACAAGTAGAGAGCCAAATCAGTCCCGTCAAATCTTCAATAGCAGAGACCAAATCAGTAAAAGTGGTTTCACCGACAATGATGAACCTCGAATGCATGAAAACTGAGACAGAAAGCAAAAAGCAAGTGTCAGATGAAAAAGAGAAAGGCAGCGTTTATGACAAGTCCAAGGAGAAAGAAAGAACAGAGTCTACAATAGGCCCAAGTGAGAAAAAGATTTTAGACTCTGTGTCTGTAGAAGAGATAATTGAGAAAGTGATCAAACCAGCAGGTTTAGATGCTAAGGTCTGCTCATCAGGAGAGTCAAAGATCAGATATCATGTGGAGAAAACTGAGCAGGAGGATGGAACAACTAAGACACAGATTGTGCTGGAGTCCAAAGTGGAGGAAGAGCTGGATGTTTCTGAGGACTCTGCTCTGGATGAAATACTGAGTCAAGGTGTGAAGAAGGTCTCACTGGAGGACATCAAGGATACAGCGACAGGAAGCATGATCAAGAATCTGCTAAGTGGCCTGCAGGGAGGAGAAAACCTAGAAAATAAGTCGGTCAATGTGGAAATCATTGAGGAACCGGTGGAGTCTTACAGTGATGAGGAGCTCGAGGTTGAACAGAAGTCCAGATCTAGTTTTTATGAACCCTCGACATATTTCCAAATCGAGGAGCTAGAAAATGTCCCCCATGACACTCAGAGGGGCGATGATGATGCCATGAAATCCTCCATAACCGGCACAGACCAGTCCAAGGGTGGATATGTACAAGTTCAAGAGGTCTCAAGAGAGAGTGAATCCTCACACTTCTCCCATGACCAAGATTCTCATGGGTATTTTGTCTCCACACCAGATGACAATCTTTCTGAACCTGAGGACGGTGGTGGAATAACTTCATATGGCCATTATGGCATTGTAGATGACCTGTCAGATGAGAGGTATTATCAAGATGAAAGCCATCCCCTGAGAAGAGTGACTGTAGAGGAAAGTGATGAATACAAGTTCCCGTCGGGAGATCGCCTATTTGTCAAAGATAGTTTTCCAGAGTGCATCATTGAAGAAGAGGTTCGTGTCTCACCTATAGTGCAAGAGTCGGTGCTTGAGTTCCTGAGAGAGGACTCTTTGGAGCCCAAAGACCAGCTGAAGGGGGCTCTTGAGAAGCTACAAAGCTCCGTGTCAGGTCCACTGAGAGAGGAGCTGGCTTTCCTCACAAAAGTGAGCAGTGAAAGTCCACAGAATGTGGCTGTCGATGTGAAACAGTCAACTGACAATGGAACTATGACTATAGTTGCAGAGCTAAATGTCTCTCAAAGCCTGGAAGAGTCTGGATTGCTGGATACAGGAGATGATCTGTCTGAAGACCAGATCATGGCAGCTCTCAGATCCTCTAACCTCGGGCTTGAGAAAGCCTTCCAGGGCGGGGCAGGAGGAGGGTACAGCATCCGAGTTGTTGAAGATGATGATTCTCATGGTGGGGGTTTTGATGTCTTCGGCAGTGAAGGAGAATCTACATCTGAAATCACTCAGAGATACGTTAAACTGGGGCAGCCAGAGGAGTCCATCACCTTCCAGATGGACGTACAGGGCAGCCATGCTGAGGGTACCTCAGAGCCAGAGCTGCAGTCTCACATCTTGGAGACGCCAGTGAAGGTTTCTCAAGAGAAAAGAGTTGCAACAATTTACCTTGAAAACCCTTCAGAAGATTGAAAAAGACTTAAGTCAGAAATATTTTCAAACTCAACAGTTGCCAATGTATGACTGTATGTTGAAGTTCACATACAGGAGTTATCCTAATGCTGCAGTCCACACACTGTAATAATGCTGTCATTTCTGCAGTCACACATATCTAAGTGATTTTTGGTGTGCTCTTTTACTATACTTAAAGTGTGCTGCCTAAAGCTTGGAGTAATATTGGAGCAAAATTCAGTTATTTAGTTAAAAATTACCAGATTAATACATATTCTTTGGTATTAACTGCAGCAGTACTAAAACACTCAATACTAACTAATAAGGACTAGATGAACTTACGATTGAAACATCAACATATTGTAGCTATTTTTTATGATAGGCAATACTGATGTGTGTTGCGCTAGTGTGTTTAACCTTTTCATAACTACCAGGTTATCTTCTAATAGCTTTGTTTATCCTCTCTAGATCCCTCTATTTTTGTACTAACCTGTGCTGTACAGCTTTAACAGCCCATTCTGCAGTTTACAGCATACCACAAACCAGGCCATCACTTCATAGCTGTATTTGGCATGATGTTGAGTCCTTGGTCAACATTTTATGTAGACCATCACAGGACACTTGGAGGCACGAGGTGCTGTTCCACTAGCAGAATGGAGCTTTAATTTTTCTTGTGTCTTGGGCACCTCTACAAAATGGAATGTTGTTAGTACGTATTAGATCGAGGAACACAGTGGTTTGTTTTAAGAAGTAGTCACTAATGTGTACAGAACAGAGTGACGCTTGTATAGTATAGTGGGGGTGATAAAAACAAGATGTCTTTTGACATTTGTCTTAAGAAACTTTGAACTAACCGTGGCACTTAAAAGTGATTATTTACTCACAACTAATGGCACATTTTAAATAATTGAAAGAAACAGAATCAGCTATATTTCAACCAAATCGGAGTTACATAAGCAGCGCAGTTTATGAGAAACATGTTTCTACTAAGTGTATGTTTACATGGTGTGTACCAATGCCATACATTTCTACATTACCAAAAGTGAACAATTTAGTCTGAACATGTAATTGTGGGTTAGAAATTCAAAATTGCAGATTGTGCCATTGAGAATTCCAAACATTTCTTTCAATTTGATAAGCAGTAGTCAGAATCTTAATGAGTTAAGTAGGTCTAGTAATTGTGAAATGTAATCACATCCGGTTGTGATGTATGTTGAGTATGGCATGTCCTGCTTGTCCACGTTTGTTGGCCATCACAGTGTTGGCTTGAAGGATTCACCTTTGCTCTGACCTAAGAGTGTGTTTATGACTACGACTATTTTTGGATCATCAGCTTAGTGGCACTGAGCGTTCACTGGGGTTTGTTGTGTTGTGTACTAGCTGTAGAGGCAGAAATGGAACACTATGGTTACACTATATGCTTTGGACTTTTTCTCTAAATGGCTGTATTACTTAGACTTTGTAACTACTGAGCAACATCTTTGCAGATTTGACATTATGTTAAAAATGCATAAATGCAATATCTAACAGAAATGCAGTGCTTTTCTTAATATATTCATTTGAAATAATCACAAATCTACAGACAGAAACCGGAATTCAAAGGATTTGTTGCATTTAAGTGCCCAGATATAGCGGTTTTCCATACATTTTCTTACCTGCAAACAATTTAAACACAAACACTATTACATCGGTGCACTTAAACTGTATATTTATATGTGTGTACACAGTGGAATCTGGATACTATGTGCCATTTCATAGCATGAACAAATTGTATACATAAGCATACAGAAAATCTCTTAAAAAATGTCTGTCAGTGTTTAATGAATGTGGAATGGACAGACCAACATCAATGTTTTTATTGACATTATGATTTGTATTGAACAAATGACAGTTTGCTTTGGTTGACATTGGTTCCAGCCCCTACTAAAATTACTTAATATCTTAACATCATTAAAACATATTGTGGGCATGTCTTGTCTGAGTATTTCTTTAAGGCTATCTTATTTCACCTGATGTACAAAATGACAAAAACAAGTCAGGTTAGTTGACATAATGATCAATTCAAACTGATTTTAGGCAGTGGCAGGTTACCTGCACTATAAAGACAGATACATTTCACAATAAACAGTATATCAGTAGTTCTTGACAAACCTTTAACATTATTGTAGTGACAAAAATAGAAAAGACAATTTAAGAGTCAGACATGGAGTGATCATCGTTACCACTGGGTGGTACAAGTGGAAAAGTGTGAGGTATTGTTTTCCTTCTACCTTGCCTCTGCAGTCTCTCAGCCACCTCTGGTGCCCTGAAAAACAGTACATGGTTGAATCAATAAAACACGAGCTGCATTCGTACACGTCTGTTGTTTCACTGACATGTTGAAACTTAATCATACTACTAAAATAAAACTGTTAATTGCCAATTTATTATCAGGAGAGTGAAATGTCTTAATAGGAAGTACACTTTAATTAACTATAAATATAACTCCATGTTCTGCAGATTTACCGAGCCAGCATGTCCACAGCTTTCTGTATGGCTTTCGTCTTCTTGTGCTGAGGACCATACAACAAACTCTGGATCTTCAGGCACTACAATTAAAAAAAATAATATTGAGAGCAGAGAGAGTGGTCAGTGAAAGATGAGAGGGGCAACTCATACTCAGAGGGGAAGCAACACTTCCTAGCAACATGTGAATGCACTAAACATACCAAAATAACCACTGTAGCGGTCCAAGGTTTATATAACACCTGCGCTGTCCAGTCGGAGAATCAAGTCAATGAGGGGGATCTCCTAGATTTATTGCAAGGACTCTAAACCAACACCCCGGGAATCTGAGGGGTAGGTAACAAATTAGAGACTCAGCCTGAGTCACTTTCCATTCCGTATGTATTTGATTAAATTAAATTAGTGAAATGAGCAAAGATTGCTTGGCTCTATGATGTAAGAAAGTATTACTTGATTTAACCTCCAGAAACGTCAGAACATTTAACAGTAAACACATGTATATGACTTCACAACGTGCGCACAAAGAGTGACAGTGATGTAACAGATATGATAAAAGCCTGCCAGCTATTTCTGCAATCATCATAAATAGCAAGATGTGAAGGGAACTTTGTAAAAGCAGGGAAATAGGGAGTGAAAAGCTTCGCTCTTCACCAGGGAAAGTAAAACACTGGTAATCTGGAACAGATCCATCTGGCCTCTTGAATGTTTTCGCTGTTGCTAAGGTTGATGTAATGGAAGGCCCTTTTTTCAGGAGTACTTCAGAGGAAAGGGGGAATGTCAAATGTGTGTCTGTGTGGGTACCATTGTTCTCTTTGTTTTTAGTAGCTCTTGTGCACAGTATCGACTGTACGAACCAGTTTTCCACTGGAAAAGCAAAAGTTACTCAATCAGAGTGCAACTGGTGTCATGATGACAGCCATAAAAAAACACTCCGGATATATCTGCTCTGTGTCAGTGCACTTTAAAAAAGGTTACTCGTCGTACGTGGTGCCGAAAGACTGAGCCCTGATGTACCCTGTCATACTTGGACCCCCTCTGCACTCAGATAGCAATAACAACACAACACAACATAGCAACCAGGCTCCTTTATTTACAGGCATGTCATTACTAGTATGGAGCAAGCCCCCTTTCGTGGTGTATATCAGTATGTTTAGTTGATGGCAGAAGTGATCTCATGTGGCAAATGTTCAGTCATAGTATTTTAAAAACAAAAACAGTATGTTACATAAGGAATGAAGTAATACATTAATAACTATAGAGGAGAAACATGGCTAGATTAACTTGTGTTGCTGCTCGTTGTTTGATGCCTGTGTGGTCAAAGATAGAAGAATGTCACTTTTGTTTCAAAGGACATGATGGCCTACTAAACTAATTGGGGTCAGTGTCCCTTTAATTGACAGCAGTTAGCAAACTGCCATCCTCTTTCCAAAGTTGTGTTGCCCATCTGTCAGGGTCCATCCAGACTAAAGAAACACAAAGTCACTGTGTGTGATATTTTACACCAGGGAGGGTGGCTCTGCACACTGCACCCTTCCAAGATTAGCATGCGACTCTGATAACACTGAGCTCTAGAGAGATGGTGGAAATAGCTCATCACTAAATGAAAGGGACTCTTTATGTATATTCTCAACAGTCCTCTCGCCCTCTAACTGGTGTAGGCGGCCACACCTGCTGACTCCTGGCGCTTTAATAAAAATTCCCAAAGAGTTTGTCAGGAACAATGTCACGTTCAATGACAGCAGCTACTACTCTGTCCAGCATTACTCATATGAGGTGGTAAACAAGAAAAACATTATGTTTGTTGTGCGTGTTTGGTAACATACAATTACCTTTGTCATTGTCCTGTGGGCCTGGTTCATCTTGCCTTCAGTCATCTCTACACTTCCTATGAGCTGAAGGGTGTCTGCTACCTCAGCACTCAAGTCACCGAATGCAGATCTTTTAGACTGAAGAGAGGCTCTCTGGATCCCCACACACTTCTGCAATAGTACATTAAAAATAGATGAATTATCTCTTACCATCTGCAGAAAGAGTCACATGCTATTGCAAATTGAACCAACAACCTGAGAATTATAGACTCTGAGGTAACGTTTTCGTGGTGCTAATCTATGAAGAAAATGCGCGAGAATAATGAAAATCTGAATGTGGCTGGTTTTAAAAAAATTTTTAGTTTGTGTGTGTCACCTCTTGCTGTCCATTCTCGAGGAGAAATCGACAAAAGTCATCCTGGGCAGCAAGAAAGGCTGGATCCTGTGGACCTACACAGTTCTTGTATGCACTTAGACTCTGCTCAAAGTAGTGACCTGCAGACTCTACAGCAGCATGGGGGAAAACACAAAAAATTATGCATGTGAACTTAATTTATGGCAATAATTTTATAATATTACTGATTCTGGAAACCTGTACTGCTATCATCATTTTCCCCATAAACCCAAGCTGATAATTTTTCACAGTTTCCAGATGTTATGATTTCCATAGCAACCAGAGATGCCTAGAGATTTTTGACAGGGCTGAAGTTGGACATGTCTTCAAAAGACTATTATAAGGCTAGTTTCCATAACACCATCTTAAAGAATTTGACATATAGGAAGACAATGGGATATTCAAGTCCTAATTAACCCCTTGTGCATATTGCTCAGGCCAAGCCTGTTTATGTGAATAGACTCACCATTGTGATGGGGCTCTGCTGCAGCAGAAAGGATGAGGGCCAGGCTGTGGGAGATCTGAGCCCCCTCTAGCTCCTCTGGGTTGTGACTCATAGCAATGGAATGAGCCTAGCAGAAACAACAATGTGAAATAAGACAGATCACGTACCACCAGATAAGAGGTGTAGCAGCATTACCTAATAAAACAGCTTGGCACTGTCTTAAAGAAGGCCTCACATGTTTGTGTATGTTATACGGAAGAGTTGTTTGTGATGTGAAAGTGGTCTAAGTGATACGCTACTTGCCTTGGAAAGAAGCTCTATGGCTCGGTCCAAATGACCCCTGTCCTGTTCAATGACTGCCATGTCCTTATAAACAGCGCAAGTCCTTTCTGGCTTACTACAATCGTTCAGCAATTGCAGAGACCTCTCACACTGGCTCAAGGCTGCCTCTGGTCTGTTCTGTCTCTTATAGACCCTATAGAGCAGAAAGGACGTAAAAACAGGCTGGCTGTTAGAGACAAAAAGGCAAACATAATGATGTCACATGGATGTTGCTCAGTGTTCTCCTTCATATGTTTACAACTTCTATAATTTGGCCATTGTGATAGCATATACTGAAAATTTAGTATGTTGCCTTATTCTGTCCACAAAACATTGGTTGCATGTTAATCCATCATAGAAGAAGGATACATCTTCTGTTTACTGGTGGACAAAATGACTTGACAGTGACCAATAGCCATGTATACAAGCCTATAGTGGACTAGGATATACTGAAACCATTATATCTGCAGTACACATTCCGTAGCTGTCACTGCATTTTGATTTTTCTGCAGGGGATCAACAAAATATTATTTGAAATCTTTTTTTTTTTAAATCCAAAAATAGCATAATTAAAATATTATCCTAAATTTTGCCTTTATTCATTTACGGTACAGTGTATAACAACACACCTGCTACTTCAATGCTATGAGCCTGTTACTTGTTACTGAAGTAATTACTTTGTGTCTAGCCAAAATGAGGCCTTGCAGAGAGGGGAAGACTTTGGCTGATGTCTGCAGTTAAAGCCTGGTGCAGTGCAGACTATAATAGGGAAAAGTTGTTTTACTAACTCTTTTTGGTTGCATGCATTCACAACTCAATTTCCTTTGGGATTAAACTGCTCTTAACCCCCTCAGTGTGTTTGAATTCCCATTCCATGATGTCTAAATTAGGGGATGTTTTTGGAGTCCGGGAGGTGGAGATCTAAGCACAGTACTTGAGAAAACAAGGATAGCTTCAGTGCATCTATAACAATTTGTCACCCAATTGTGTACGTGTTCTTTTTAAGCTACATGTGCTCTTTGCTCTTTCAAAAGCCAGTCTTTTCCTGTCATGCTGGATGGAGTTGCTTTGGCTACTACAGAGCACGAGGGCGGAAAAGTGGATGGTTGCATTATCCACTGCAAGGACACGGGATCCATCACACTGTGGCACTAACCGTCTAATGGACTCTAAATTTAATTCAGCTCTCCAGTGAAGGGGGTGGCCTTTGTCAGAGGGCAAAATGCTCACCACTATACAGTCGGTAGCCACATTACTATCACAAAATAGTACGGGGAACCCCCTTTCAGAAGTCTGTCCACACTGTACAGAGTATACAGTGGTTGTATGTGGTTTTCTAAATGACAAGTCACAACACACATTAAAATCAGTCTGTGGTAGTGTCCCATTTGATTTAAGGGTTTATCTAAGGTGCCTTCCAGTATTATGAGTAAATCAAATGTTTTTACTGTGACCATCATGTGTGGGAACCAAAAATATAAGCTTGCCAGTCTTACGTCATGTTCACAACTCTGGACCACATGAATTTAGGTATTTATGGCTCAGTGGCTATGTACCAGCAGCGCAGGTTACAAAAACACGGTGAAAGCTCATTTCTTCGAATTTTCCCATGAATCTAAGATTATCCTAACGTGCCTTGATGGATAGTAGAAGTGCCCCACCCATAAGTGTTCATTGGGCAGGCACTTCAGGTCCTTTTAGGGCAGCAGAGATGGCTGAAGCAGAGCTACATTCCAGCATGGCTCGAGTCCTACCATTCTGACTGCATGGACAAACAGACACAATGCCTCTCTATCCTCTCATTCACTCTACATCCTTACGCACTTCCTGGTGGAGCAGTAATATGCCACATCCCACTGAAATATACCAAGAGTCCACATTGCTGGGAATTAATATAATTAAGGATTTGTAGATGTGTTGCCAAGCAAGCCACACAGCGCTCTTTTGTAAATGTTTCCAGAAAACGGTTGACGTAAGTTTGCTGGGCTCTCATTTGGAAAATGATACAGTAAGGCCGAGCCAAAGTGAAAACAGAGGGACAAAAACACAACGATCTGCTTCAGCAAAACCGTATGGTGCTTTAAACAAGGCATTTTAACTGATGGGGCTTTTTACTGGGTGCCTCAGGTAGATATGAGTGAAAATGAGATATACTAAACGACCTGTTTGGTCTCAACCGTGGCCGTCTACAGCAGAGTCCCTGCTGGTTTTATTTCAGTCAACTAATCAGAGAAACTTTTACAGCTGAAATACGGGGTGATTGAAAATAGCTACGTTTTTGAAAGGAAATCAACCAGAAACTGGATCCAAGCATGAGAGCATACATGCTGCATACACTATACAGTTATTAGCCTACATATACAATAAGGACAGCGGAACAGTACCACTGCTAACAGTACAAACGCTATTTGCAACAAGCTGGTAAACAGAGTGCACCAATATATGATGCATGAACATGGAAATTAAGCTATGGGTGGAGAGAATTTCTATACATTTTTTTGCAGTTTTATTACAGCAGACACAATGAAGCAAAGAAAAAAAAGTCATCTTAGCAGGTATGGACTGAGAATAAAAGAACACACACACAAACAAAAATGTAAACCTAGCAGTAAAGCTTTTGCTCCCCCTGATAGAAATATCCCAACTGACTGATCACGAGTGCACACCTTGAGAGTGAATCTCAAACTGAGCAGAATGTTTGGACCAGGATCTATAGCTAGAGCTGAGCTTACTTCATTGTTCCAGGCTTTGGTGGGAACATTCCCCTCCATCACAACAGTGTTGACTGACAGAGCTTTAGACGCATGCCAAATTCTTAGTCATCACCTAACAAAAGAGATTTAGTAAGCTTACACACAAGCCAGAGTCTGCACATTTTTTCAATTACACACATCATGTCAACAAACTCTGACTCTCTGAAACAGATCAAGATGGCATAATTTACAAATTCCTATAGCTGTAGCTCACTTCACCCCGGTGCTCTCGAATTGAAGTGAGAGCATTAACCATTTACTGAGTCGAGATGCATGCCTTTGATACCAAGTAGTCGTCTCACATACCAGGATTAACAGGATCGAAATAAACATGAAGACATTAGTAGGATGGTCTAAACCCTGGCAAGACTATATTTTCTTTCCCAGTTGTGCTTCTAATTTCACCACCAGTGATTTAAGCTGTGACAAGTGGATGCTATTTTTTTTACTCCTGGGCCACACAGTTCCCGTAACAGACCATCAATCTGTACTCCAGTTGGTCTTTGTGTAGGTGTCTCCACCATGATCCTTTTAATTCTTTAATCTTTTCCTCAGCACGTAGTACTACCCCTGGGACCTCAGTTGCACAATACCACCATCAGGTTACAATTGTCTATTCTAAAACAGCAGAAACTAATAAATAATATATAAATCAGCAGAGATTTAACACAGTACCTAAGGGCTTTACACTCTCTCAAGCAGCCAAGAAGATTTAGAACAAAGGAGGAAGGCAAAGCTAAAAAGAAATGAATAAAAGGCAGAGAGTTTGTTAAGAAATGCTTTAAAAGAGGGCAAATCGTTCAGTTCTATCTGTGCCTCTGCTCCATCAGCGACTGATTGAGTGGACATGCAGCAACCCCACCCATCATGTCTGTAAGCATCATTACAAAACACCCATGCTTAGCGTTGATTGGACTGGACAATAACAGGGGAAATCCTGACTGGATAGGAGGCTGTTTTCAAGAGAACATGAAATAATGGTGTTTATACTAGCATAAATAAGTCAGCAAAAATCCCCCTCTCTGAAAAAAAACATTGTAAAAGGCAGACTCTGTGCAAGGTTGCTGGAGTCTATTGCCATCTTGTGGCCAAACTTAAACAAACTTAAAGTATTGTAGTGAAAACTAGGAGACTTTTAGAAAAACTAATATTTAGAGATAACAGATATTGCTCATGGTCCAGGCTATACTCTGAATCCCCACTGGAGATCTAACCTGTTACTTTTTTTGATTTGGAATAGTGCAAAGTTATTTGTCTCAGCTTGAACATAATACTGGAAGACATTTCAGATTAAAGCCTCTAATCAACTGCATATTTATTACTTTTCAATTTTGACCACATATCTGTTGTGCACTACGAAAAATAATTTCAAAAATAATATTATTATTATATTTTTTTCCCGGGCTACACGGTGGCTTGGTTGTGAGCACCGTCCCCTCACAGCTAGAAGATCCCCGGGATCGCGTCCCGGTTAGGACGGCTAGGATCTTTCTCTGTGGAGTTTGCATGTTCTCCCTGTGCAGCATGGGTTTTCACCGGGTTCTCCGGCTTCCTCCCACAGTCCAAAAACATGCTGAGGTTAACTGATTATTCTAAATTGTCCATAGGTATGAATGAGAGTGTGCTTGGTTGTCTGTCTCTATGTATAGCCCTGTGATAGGCTGGCAACCTGACCAGGGTGTCCCCTGTCTTCGCTCGAGTCGGCTGGGATAGGCTACAGCCCCCCCGCGACTCTACAGAGGATTAAGCGGTGTAGATAATGGATGGATGGATATTTTTTTCCCCTACAACTGTACCTGCATAGACCGGTGGAGATTTCCAACTGAGCCTTTATCTTCTCTTCCTGGCTTATAGAACTGTGTTGATGAAGCTCCTCCAGGATGTGTTCTGCCTCCAGGAAAGAGGATTCTGCCTCCTCCAAAGTTGACCAGTCAAGGACTTTTTCAGCTTTTTATTTGATATCCATGTTCAATCTCATAAATTATAGTCAAAGCTATCATGGAAAGGATATTTGTCTGTAAGAAGTGAAGCTCCTCCCTGTGTGAGGTTTATGCTCAGGAGACATGTGAGAACCTCAAACTTTTCAGGTCTGCAGGAGGTGACGGAGCAGCAGAAAGGTAGCAGCTCTCTGGCCAGGACTGAGTGCTCCTGTGCCTGCAATGCCCAGCCTAGAGAACAGACAACAATGTTGACAAACTGAATAACTAACTGAACGTCCTCTTAACAGCATATACAAAAAGCAATTATTTTTATTACTTGGTGTTTATTAGAGGAACAAGCAAAATAACACATTGAATGAATTATTACGAAAGTAGCTAAATTACTGCGACGCAACGAGACACATGGACTGATCATAATGAGCTTTGTATGTATATATTGTATGGGGTACGCAAAAATAGCTTCAAGTTCAAATCCAGTCTAAGGTAAGGTAATAGCAAATTCTCACTGAACCTTTTTAGTCTTACCTTTGAACTGGAAATATGCTTTAGCCAACCTGACATGGGCCTGGGCTAGTTTCAGGTGTCCCTCCCCGTACACTAGCCTTGTCAGAGCCACACAACGCACCAGATCCTGGATGCAAACATCAAACTGGACAGATACAGTGAATGTCTGTTAATACCGCCTGTCTCTTTAAGCCATTGTATCACACATCAGAAGTCATATCAATATTACACACCCTTACTTCAATACTACCTTCCATAAATCATGAGAACTTGCCTTGTCAACTTTCCTTTAAAAAGTGATAACAGTTTGTCCTTTTTCATCCAAAGATAGCAGCCATCCATTGGATCTAGCTTTCTAGATTTGAGGATTTATATTATTGCATTATTTTGTATCAGTGATAGTGTGTTCAGTGTTATTATTTACCATGTTCTGACATTTTACAGACAAAATAGAAAAATGTCAAAATCAAGACTAATCACTTGTGAGTACATTATATGAACATCAGTATCCTGGTTATGAGCCAGATAAGGCCTTACCCTGATTTTTAAAAATTAAGATACACTAGCTGTAGTATTTTTTACCTGCCACAGTTACATATTCACATCTCTGCCAAGTGTCAGCTGGAAAAGAGTCCAGCTTCCCACGGGCGTCTACAGAATAATCTGGGTATAGCTAATGAATAGATAGATAGATGGATGGACAAACACAAACTGAGTTTTCTCTTTGGATGATGATACATGTTCTGACAGTGTGTCAAACATGACCATGGATACTGCTTCTCTACTCTGCAACTACAATACATCCATTTAGATCTATTCAATCTGAAGTAAGGGTTTTAATTATCTCATTATTGCATACAGGGACATGAATAATCAGTGTCTCATGCTCCATGTCAATGTCATATCCCAAATGCAATCAAGACCACTATTAGTC